>CAUYSK010006106.1:0-21245 GCA_963575035.1 Avahi laniger | reverse complement strand
TTTGAGCTCAGGAGTTCGAAACCAGCCTGAGCAAGAGCGAGACCCTGTCTCTACTAAAAATAGAAAAAAATTAATCAGACAACTAAAAATATATAGAAAACATTAGCCGGGCATGGTGGCGCATGCCTGCAGTCCCAGCTACTTGGGAGGCTGAGGCAGTAGGATCACCTGAGTCCAGGAGTTTGAGGTTGCTGTGAGCTAGGATGACACCACAGCACTCTACCCTGGGCAACACAGTGAGACTCTGTCTCAAAAAAAAAAAAAAAAATCCAACTTTCTTGAACATAAGCAGAAATACAAAGCTTTTAAAAGGAGGGCAGCTTAGATCTAGACTATTGTTGTTAATGATTCTAATTTTCCCATTTCTGCCAAAGACAAAACCTGTGACCTCCCACAGCTAGGAGGCCAGCACCTGGCCTGGGATGGCTGAGCTGTCTCCTGTAAGCAAAGAACAAAAGACATTCACCTACCCTCCTGACCACCTGCCTGAGACAGGGATGCAAGCCAGGCTGCAGTTCCCAAAGGGAGTGGGGAAAGTTTTAAAGAGACAGAAAATATTTTTGCCTTTTTTTTTTTTTTGAGGCCATTCCCTCTGTTACAAAAAGATATGATCATTTTAATAGATACTGGTAGATTCAAAAGCATTTCATTAGCCTGTACCTAAATATCAGAAGCCAGGATTTGTTTTACTGCCATTGACTGAGCAAATAGATCTGGTGTTTCCTTAACTTAAAAACTTCACTGAAGTCTACTGCTTACTCCAGTAACAATAGTGTGAAAAGAAAATCAAAGTCTCAGGGCCACCCCCAACTCCTTATGCAAATGGAAATGTAAAAAGCCTCAGGCATCTGTGAAGAGTCATTCATTACAGAAATTCCTTGCTAACCTCCCATAAACAAGGACATGCAAATTGTACCTATGTCTAGCACCTAAAACTAAAGCCTATTCAGTGTCACAGTAATAATGAATTGCAAGTTTATCTTTACAGATAACAGAACTGACAAGACAGAATCAGACATTCTTACCCAGGTGCGTCTGCATAATTGATGCTTCCTTCACTCCCTCTTTCCCTTCTAATATTCTCCTTATTTTATGTAAAATGTAGATTTCCTGGCCTCACAAGAATGCAACCACTTTGCTTCATCATTTCCCTCCTCCCGTTTTTCCCTCTGTCTGCCTTTAAATGCTGAAGGTTCCAACTTCCCCTTCAGAAAAACAGCCACAGCTGTCTGCAGTTTGTGTTTTCCCAGACACGTCCTCAAAATCTTGCCTTTGTAAACCCTACATTGATTGAGATTTTTGACTCAGTCATTTATTTGGGTGGACAGTAGTGATACATTGATACTGTTTATGAACAGCCAGAAGCATTTAGCAGAGAGAATCTTACATACAGAAACCTAAAGGAATGTACCTACTTGGACTCCTAGAGTTCTCCTGCACTGATATGTGTCTCTCCTGCTTTCTGTGAAAGGGAACTTTTGGTAGGTATCACTCCATGAACTAACTTTGGGTTGAGGTTATCCTTCAGTGCAAACTAGAATTTCCATGCGCTGTATATACTATCAAAATGGCATTGAGTTATATTAGCACAGCATAGAAGAATGAGAACTCTTTCTAGTGGCCTAAACACACTTGAGTATCTGACCCCTGTTTTCACCTCTAGCCTCATCTATAACCAAATCCATACTCATCTCTTCAGTTTTTACATCAGTTTGCTAAACAAGTGTATTCTGGTGTCCATGGCTTTGCACGTGTTATTCTGTGTGTCTTACTTCCTCACCCATCATACTAACTCTTGCCTTTTTTTAAGACTCTGTTCTTGCAGCCCACCTTCAGGAATCTTTCACTGGACCCCTAGGCTGGGAGAGTCTCCAATCCTCTGTGCTCACAGTAACCTGTGCTTCGCCATCTCATAGCATGGAGCATATTTTATCCTTATACTCCTAGAGACACACAATTCCTCCACTGGTCAATGAATTCATGAAGACACAGACCATGTTACATCTGTCTTGGCTTCCCTAGGCAGACAGGCAGACTCTTTAGAACCTGGTTAGTTGTATGGTGTAACACAGTGCTTGGGAACATGGGCCTCAGAGCCTGCCAGCCAGGACTTTGCAGCCTATCTCTAGCCATTCACTATTTCAGTCAACTTGGGTCATCTGTGGAAATGTTCTGGGCCTAGTTTTTCAAATAAACGAGGCTGGGGCATAGTGTCAACCTTATAAGATTATTGTGAATATTTCCACGTAATGCTTAGCAGAGGACCTGGAACATACTTAGAGCTCAATAAATGAAGCCTTATGGAAAACAGAGAATTAGGGTAATAGCAGAGATTCCCTAAGTACCTTGCAGCAAATGGGGAGAGGGAAACCCCGTGAAGAAGCCCTCCTTTTCTCTGTGGGGACTCCTGTCCTGTGCCCTGCTGCTCTGTGAGCATCTGGCCTGTTTCCCACGCAGAGATTTGCCCTTCTCTGTCCAGATGGGCCCTGTGCAAACATGTGAGGTTGTATGTGCCTCCTTAAATCTCTCAGCACCAGTCCTGTAGGATCAATACTTCTGCCTGAAGTAATCAGGATTATTAAAATAATGTACTGTACTAGAAAGTACTTGGATAATATTCAGGGTTCTGATTTTATTCTTTGACGATATTGAAACATATCATTTAAATCTCATTTAGTAAAAGTCAGATGTAAAGTTTGTCATGGCTTTGAAGAGCTTTTTGTGGACCACAAGACTTGGGACTCTTTCATTTTCTCCCAGGAAGTCATGTGAACTGCAAATTGGCCAGTTACCCCAGCTGGCTTTTAACATATTATGAAAGTAAATGGTTATTAAAGACACAAAAATGTTATTTGACACTAGGGTTAAGAGGCTCATGATAATGGTGGCTTGAATTAACAGCTATGTTTTCATGTAAATTTCGATTATTTATAACTGAGTTAGAAAATTATCCCCCATTTTATGTTAGTTGGCCACTTGCGTTCAAAAATGCAAACAGTTTTGCCAGAGGGTCTAAATTTGTTTCTTCTAACATTAAGGTACCTTTTCTAAGTCTTATTTTTCCCTCAACTTTGGGTAAATACCTATAGTACAAGTGCTTCTCTTCAAAAAAAGGTTTTTGAAAGGCTTTTCCTAGAAAATATTTTAATAATTGGCATTATTTATGTTGCCTGTGTAGTTACATAAATAATTTCAGTCTTTTCTCCACCAGTACTCTTATAACTTAGCATGCCTTCAGAAAATGTGAATACGATTACAAGATAATGCTACCCCAATAAGCATTTTTGTGCTCTGGAAAGAAAATGTGAGTGCAGGGTTGATAATGTTCATGAGGCCCGGTGACAATAACAAGGATGTTTATAAATGAAATAGCACTACAAATGGTATCACAGTTTGGAGGAGAAAAGCAATTTGGTGAAGTGAAAGATGTTAAATGTTTTAATTTTCTTCTGTGCCAGTAAAATCTTGTAAAACAAGGTGACATATTAAATATTCTATACTACAGTGACTCTAAGAGCCTGTCAACATTTTTATTATAAACCCTATTCTCAGAGCTTTGTAACTCAGCTTTAAGAATTCACTCTGGCTTGACATTTGGAGTGCAAGGTCTTACCTGGGGAACATGTGTTTCACATGTTTTAAAAATTACAAGTTTATCCATTTCTCAGTTTATAATGAGTAACCTTTCCTACATTCTCACTAGGCTGCTATGCCTCAGAAATTGGAGGCAGAGATTGGACATGGGGTAGGTCGCCAGTGGGGGGAAAAATCTACAGTTATGTTCAACATATGGGTCAGGGCTGCTGATTTTCATTACTGAAACTCACGATCATACTAACCCCTCAGCTGATCATATAGAAAGCAGAGAGCTGGACTATAATGCCATCAATGTTTTAGACTAGACTTCGTGCTATCCAAAGAAGAAACTGTTCGAAATCTCTACTGACAAGAGACAAGATCCTGATTAATTGCAGAATGCTTAGTCCCCAGTCTATATTTCAACATTTGTATTATTTTGTGGGTAGCTTATGACCTTTCCCTAAAGATTCACAACGTTCATTCTAATCTTGCTAGATTGTTGTTGAGTGTTCTCTGTGTATGTTTGTGTGTGTGTGTGCATGATTATTTCCCGTTTTCTATCATTACTCAGCACACAGTAGGTCTTCAGTCAATATTATTCAATAATATAGCCATCCTCTTAATACTTTGAAATATCTGCAGTTAAATCTCCTAAAGATTTAGTTTTTGGAAAGTAATTAGAAAAGATTGAGGGAGAAATAAACAAGAAAGCAGCAAAAGAAAAAATACCTGTTGCCATTTGGTATCAGATTTAGAAATATCTTAAGGACTACCCTGTATGGCTTCCCAAAAGGATCCAATTGTCGGCTGTCTAGGGAAAAAAATGGAGTTCCTTCAACAAAAATGTGGTACTAAGTCTTCAGTTCTAGCTTGTTTCAGGAGAAGTCTAGAAAATTCTTGGTATGCATTCAGTATTATCCCTCTCCCAACTAATTGTGTTACATTTTTATATGGCTGTCAAATTTATATTAAAATGCCAGAAACACCAAATTATAATCTCAACGCTTGTTTCCATTGTGTTTTGTCTTTTCCAGAATATTGTGTAGATAGGATATTACAGTATGTAGCCTTTTCAGATTGGGTTCTTTTACTTAGTAGTATGCATCTAAGGGTCCTCCCTGTCTTTCCATGGCTTAATACTTTGTTTCTTTTCAGTACTGAATAATATTCCAGTGTCTGGATGTATCATATTATTCATTCTACTAAAAGACATCTTGGTTGCTTCCAAGTTTTGGCAATTATGAATAAAGCTACTATAAATATTGATGTGCATGTTTTTCTGTAAACGTAAGTTTTTAGTTCATTTGAGTAAATACCAAAGAGCAAAACTGCTGGATAGTGTGGTAAGAGTATACTTAGTTTTGTAAGAAACTGCCAAACTGTCTTCCAAAGTGACCGTACCATTTTACATTCCACCTAGCAATTAATGAGAGTTCCTGTTGCTCTATGTCCTTCTCAGCATTTCATGCTGTCAGTGTTCTGGATTTTGGCCATTCTGATAGATGAATACTGCTGTGTTTTGTTCTTATTTTAATTTACAATTTCCTAATAGCATATGTTATGGACCATCTTTTCATATGCTTATTTGCCATCTGTGTATCTTCTTTGGTCAGGTGTCTGTTAATGTCTTTTATCTATTTTTAAAACTAAATGATACATTTTCCTATTGTTAAATTTTAAGATTTTTTTCATATATTTTGTCTGATAGTTCTTTATCAGATGTCTTTTGTAAATATTTTCTCCTTTCCTGTAGCTTGTGTTCTCATTCTCTTCACAGTGTCTTTCACAGAACAGAAGTTGTTAATTTTAAATTGAGTCTATCAATTATTTCTTTCATGGTTATGCCTTTCTTTACATGTTGTTGTATCTACAAATTCATCTAAAAGTTATCTCATTACCCAAGGTCATTTAGATTTTCTCTTGTATTTTCTTCTAGGAGTTTTATATTAATATCATGATTTCACATTTTACACTTAGTTCTGTGATCCATTATGAGTTAATTTTTGTGAAATATGTTAGGTCTGTATCAAAATTCAATTTTGGGGGTGTGTAGATGCCCAGTTCCAGCACCATTTGTTGAAAAGACTGTCTTTCTCCATAATATTTCCTTTGCTTCTTTGTGAGAGATCAATTGACTATAATCCATAAAACATTTTAGTGTGTTTATTTTTTTCCATGTCTGTTGATACCATCCAAACAATACCTGCTATCATTTCTTGCCTGCTTCTCCTACAGTGGTCTATTAATTATCTTGTAATTTATCTCATACACAGAGGCTGAGTTGTCTTTTAAAAACATTTGAGGTTGTTGAATAATTTCCCACTGTTTTTAGGACCAGGCATACACTTTGGTGTACCCTAAAAGTCCTGTATAATCTGACTTCCTCCTGCTATCCCTTCTCCTTCTTTCCCTCTTTTTCCTCCATAGCTAATTTCATTCCTGCCAATTTGTTGATGATGCTCCATCTGTAATGGCTTTTTTTCTTTTACTTCCTTGAGCATGCCTCCTTTCCTCCCACATCAAGTCTTGGAATATGGAGTAATCTCCTAGAGACCCCCCAGCCAGTTGCTCTGGGCTCAGCTCCTTTCTCCATTCATTCTTCAGAGCTCTGTTTAGATGCCACTTTCTCTGGGATATCTATTGATTTTAGGTCTCACTGCTAACCACTACCAGACACCATGTCCTCAGTTTCCTTCATAAAACCATTACCATTTATGATTTTATTATTATCTGTTAGCACCTGTCTTCCCCACTGGACTAAATGCCTCCTGAGTGCAGGAGGAACCATGTCTGTCATCTTTGCTGTTGTATTCACAGAGGCAAAGTATTACAATGTCTAAGTGCCCTACCAGGGTCATGGGCAGTGACTGAACTTGAGTCGTCAGTGAAGGGTGCGGGCAGAACCACAGAGCAGGGGAGCTGAGCGTTAAGCTCATGATTAGTGGAGTCCAGGACTTCTCTGTTTATCCCAGAGTGAAGTAATCACATCATGAGTCAAAAGACTTTGGTTACTTGTGTACAGGGACAACCTAGAGGGCAGGGATTGGGAGAGTCACAGAATCTTTAATTTAGAAAAGATAAAAGTCTGTATGTAGTAGCGAGGGCTTTATTAATGATCTTAAGCTGAAATATTAAAGGATTCAAAATTCATCTTCCTGCCCCTGTCCTTCAAGGCCCCATGGTCCAGACGCCTTTTTCTTCTCTATAGGTGGTTCCCAACATGCTGAGGAAGACAGGACAGTCAATGTTCTTAGCCTCTGCTTCACATCAGGACTCTACAGAGGAAAATGGGTGGCTTTTATTTTTTTTTCCATGTTTAAGGAATAATCTGCTTTCCTTTTCAGAAAGCAGCTTTCAAATGCTCCCAAGTTTACTTTCAAGCCTCAGTGGACCTGATTTTCTCAGTGTCATCTGGGAAGAGGTGATTCTTGGGGTCACCGATTGACAGAGCCGGTGCATGAGCACAGAACGCATACACAGAATGGCGCATGGAGCAGGCAGGAGGTGGGGAGCATTTTTTTAAAAATGCAGTCAATAAAAATTCTCATTCACATAAAATAAATATTTTCAATCAATTAGTAAGTTGATAACTTAATTATTTTTAGCTCTAGTTAATTTAAATATTTATTAAAATTAAAAGGGGAATATGCCAGAGCTCCTTGTTAGCTGACATTGATGATTTCTCTTTTTCCTGTAGATGGTAACTAGCCTTTTTCCAAAGTTGGGGATAGTCTCACTTTTCTCCTCTGTACTCCATGGATAGGCAGTTAAGCTGGAAAATTCCTCTACGTGGGATCACTAGTGAGCTAATATCCAGAACCCAAAGACATTTTAGAGTGTTACACTCTTCCTAATATGAGATGTGGATGTTGTATCGGAAAGATCTCTAACAAAGTTTTCTCTGTGTTATTTTGTCTATTTGAGGGAGGTGGAAATTTCTGCAATATTAAAAAGTCTTCTATACTATTGAACTGGTTTTTTTTTTTTTGAGACAGAGTCTCACTCGTTTGCCCAGGCTAGAGTGAGTGCCGTGGCATCAGCCTAGCTAACAGCAACCTCACACTCCTGGGCTCAAGCAATCCTTCTGCCTCAGCCTCCCAAGTAGCTGGGACTACAGGCACGCGCCACCATGCCCAGCTAATTTTTTCTATATATTTTTAGCTGTTCAATTAATTTCTTTCTATTTTTGATAGAGACTGGGGTCTCGCTCTTGCTCAGGCTGGTTTCGAACTCCTGAGCTCAAACAATCTGCCTGCCTTGGCCTCCCAGAGTGCTAGGATTACGGGCGTGAGCCACCGTGCCCAGCCTTGAACTGTTTTTTGTTTGTTTGTTCCCCCTTCTCTGGTCAGCTCACTCATATTTTCATTAACTTCTAAATTCAGTCCTTTTCAAATTCTGTGTGTAGCAGAATCTTTTGTAGGAACTTGCTAAAAATACAAAGCCCAGGCTTTGTGCCACCTCAATGAAGCTGTTTTCTGTATTAGCTCCCCAGGCAATTCTGATACATGCGGAAGTTTAATATGTCTGTGGTTTCAAGTTTATACAAAATAAAATCTTGCTTTGTTACTCTACAATAACCTCTTTTTTTTTTTTTTCGTAATGTAGCTATTTACTTCATGGTACCTTCTTTTTACTTACGATAGGTGAATCCCTTTTGATTACTGGAAGCTATTAGGTATCAGATTCTCTTTATTAGAAGATATTGTAATGACAAACACTTAGGTAGATGGTAATTTTGTCAATTCATTCTGAACACTTCTTGGTTTGGGAACTTCGTGTTAACTGTTATTCTTTCAAGAATATTCCACTGTATCATGATTAAAAACAGTCAGTAAACCATGAATATCAAGAGAATAATAGCGAGAGGTTTATAAGTGTGCATTGTGGGGCACCAGCAATTTATTTTTCAAAGAGCCTGATTAAATCCATCTCTGAGGATTGCTGTGATTTATGGCAAAAGTGATGCGATGATTTGTGTTAGAGTTTTAATAAGTTTAGAGTTGAAAATTTATTCTGCTTTCAGTTCCTTCCCTTTGGCTGATAGTTAATGTCCAAGGTATTTAATCAGAAAAACGACCACGGGAAATCTATTGAGAATACCATAAAACAAAGGGTAAAAGCAAATCTCTAGGATCAGTTTCAGAGCTGGCTGTATTTTCTGCTTAAAGAGATAATAGATCAGGTGAGATAACGCCCTGCCTTCAAGGAGCTTTCAGTCCAAAAGAGCATAAGATCACAGCGCTGTTGTTTTCCCTGTTTTTTGGGGTTTTGTTGTTGTTGTTTTTTTCTTTCATGGTAAAAACTCAGTGGAAGCTGAAACTTGCCAAGGAAAGTTTGAGCATCTTATCTCTAGTCTCTTGCCTGTAAATTTTAAGTCATAGTAGTACAGTACACATTTTTTTTCTTGTTGCTTATTCTGGACACTTCTTGCTTAAATACATATCCAAGTGTTTGCAAATATTTTCATTGCCAAGAAGATAAACTGCAAACTGGTCAGTGTCTGGGCATTCAGAGTGGCATAGACACAGATCCTTCAAGGTGGACTGACTGTACGGCTGTGGATATAATGTCATGATACCTCAAATACTTCACGATTTTAGTGGGAAGAGTACCCCAACACATGCTCTAGGGGCTGCTGGAATGAATAACAGCAACTGGGAAGAACTTTGCAAAAGGAAATTATATATTGAGTGGAAGAGCCTGGATTTAAGGTCATTGGATCCCAGAAAACTATAACCTATGTGTTAAAGTTTGTGCTTTCACTTTGTAAGATATCTGAAACTAGGATTCTGGCCTTTCAACTCTTAATGTTGAAGATTTTTTGTCTTACCTGATGAATACATTATATCAGTTTTGTGATCTGAATGTCAGTTAAGCTGGTAGCCAAAGGGAAATAGTCATCCTTGTATTTTATATCATGATGGTTTCCATTTCAAGATGATTTATTCACCAAATGTTTGTTTTCCCAAAAACATTTGATGGAAAACATTGATAGAAAATGTTTATAAGAATTGAAAACCTAAAACCCAAAAATAACTTTAAAAAGTGTGGGAGTGCATATAGACAAAAGATTACAACAATCAGGAGAAAGCAGAAGTCGTATGCAGGGGGAGATAGAAGAGTCAAGGCTAATGAAGCTGCAGCCAAACATATTTCCCTGTTGATGATCTCCAGAGGTGGTTGATAAATGTACCAATTTGTAGTTACCAAATTGCTGTGGGTCCTGGGAAACCAACGTGGAACAAGGACCCCAGACGTTTGTGATACTCAGGCTGGTTAGGTATACTGGGGCCCAAAGCCATGGTTCCCAGAGTGTGGTCCCTGATAAGCTGTATCAGTGTCACCTGGAAACTTGTTAAACATGCAAATTATTGGGTCCTACCCCAGACTTACCGAATCAGAGACTCTGGGAGTAGAACCCACCAGTTTGTGTTTTAACAAGCCCTCCAGGTGATTCTGATGCACACTCAAGTATAAGAACCACTGGCCTAGACCATTTCTAGAAGGATTACAGCTAAGGATGGCGTTCGTCTGTCTGGCCGAATCTCGAAGGAGCTTGAATACCGAGAGAAACCGCAAGGTAAGAGGGAGAGGAGCAAGGAGGGAAATAAATACACAATTGACTGTTTCAACAGCTATCTTCTTCCCAACTTATTTCGTGCAGAGTACCCAACAAATAGTCATTACTCCCAAGATCAAAAAAGGAAATATCTTCTCAAAAAACATAAGTAGAGTTAGCATCCTGGGGGTGGGGATGTGGGAGTACAAAAAAAGATGAGTCCACTGTTTGAGGGATCTAGAAGAGGAAAGATCTCTTCATTCTGTCATTGAGATGTTCGGAGCACAATAAGGAGGTCCCTGTTCATACACAATAAAGCAGAGTTTGAGACTTACATTCTCCCCAACCCACAGAGAGACACAGGTAAATATTTCTATTGTCTCACACAAATGTAAATTTGTAGCAACAGATTACCAGACATTTTAAGAATTCTTGCAACATGACAAAGAAAGGCAAAGGCGAATAGGAGAAAATATAAATAATTTCCATATAATTCAAGGAAACAGAGAATTTCTGAATAAATACTAATACTCTTAGAGAAACTGGAGAAAATATTGTACATATTCATAAACCAGTAACAGGAACTCCAAAAAAGAAACAGAGAACAAAAACAAACCCTTAAAATTTTTAAATGTACTAGATTTATAATTGAGAATTTTTTAAAATTATCTTCATGATTTCAGAATGCTACGGCAGTACAAATGCTTTGGTCACTTAAATTGGCTTTCCACTGCCGGAGTCAAAGCTGCAAATGTGCCCATCCCCCATAGAGCGAGCACTGTGCCCATTAAGTGTGAATTTACCGACCCCCTCCCCCTCCTTCCCCCCTGCTCAGTCCCTAATGAATGTTACTTCCACGTGTGCACGTAAGTGTTGATATATTAGTATCAATTTAATGGCGAGTAATGTGGTGTTTGTTTTCCCATTCTTGTGACACTACAGTTAGAAGAATGGGCTCCATCTCCATCCAGGTTAGTAAGAGAGGTATTAGTTCGCCATTATTTTTTATGGCTGAGTAGTACTTCATGGTATACGCATATTATATCTTATTAATCCACTCATGGAGTGATGGACACTTGAATTGTTTCCACGTCTTTGCAATTGTGAATTGTGCTGCTATAAACAGTTGAGTGCAGATGTCTTTTTTATAAAACTTCTTTTTTGTTCCTTTTGGGTAAATACCTAGTAGTGGGATTGCTGGATCAAATGGTAGTTCTACTTTTAGTTTTTCAAGGTATCTCCAAACTACTTTCCATAGAGGCTGTACTAGTTCACAGTGCCACTAGCAGTGCATGAGTGTTCCTATCTCTCCACATCCATGCTGACATTTGTTGTTTTGGGACTTTTTGATAAAAGCCCTTCTCAATGGAGGTAAGTGATATCTCATTGTGGTTTTCATTTGCATTTCCCTGATGATTAGAGATGTTGAGCATTTTTTCTTATGTTTGTCATTATCTTCTTTTGAAAATTTCTGTTCATGTCCTTTGCCCACTTTTTAATGGGATTGTTTGATTTTTTTTATGCTGATTTGCCTGAATTCTTTATAAATTCAAGTTATCAGTCCCTTATGCAATGTATAGCATGCAAATATTTTCTCCCATTCTGTAGGTTGCCTATTTGCTGTAATGATAGTTTCCTTGACTGTGCAGAAGCTTTTTAATTTGATCAGGTCCTATTTATTTCTGTTGTTGCTGTGATTGCTTTGGGGGTCTTTTTCATAAATTATTTGCCTAGACTGAAGTCTGTAAGAGTTTTTCCAATATTTTCTTCTAGAATTCTTATGGTTTCATGCTTTAAGGTTAAGTCTGTTGTCCATTGTGATTTGATTTTGTGTGTGTGTGTGTGAGAGGTGTGAGTCGAAGATCCTCTTTCAGTGTTCTGCATGTGGCTATCCAATTTTCCCGGCACCGTTTACTGAATGGGGATTCTTTTGCAATTCAAAGTACTCTGAGCTAGTGTTTTCTGAGCCCAACAGGATCCACCAAACTATGCTGTCTCACCTTCATCAATATAAGTCATCATAAAGAGTTGAATTTTATAGTCAATTTCCATTGAATACCTGTTCTATACAAGAGTCATAGAAACCACTGTGGGGGGTGTCTCACTTTGCAGAGCTAATATTAAAGCAGGATGGATGGAAGGAGTGTCTCTAACACTGTATTTATTCAGAAGCTACCAATTTCATAGTCTGCCATCTACTTTGTCTTCCAGGCTACAGTGGTTCTTTTTCTCCATTATTGATTGCGGGGAGTTAGCTACGCTCCCAGCAAAAAATCGGATCCCTTAGGCAGGGGTTGTTGTAAACGATAAGAAAATAATAGAAAATGGAAAATAATGGAAATAAAAGAATACACAGAGACGAAGGTATAGTTTTATAGATTTATAAAGATAATAGACAAAGCGGGATGCTCAGGGGTCCTTGGATCTCTCTATCAGTCACAAAAGGCCAAGAGTGAAGTTTTACATGGGCATTTATAGGTACCCTGATGGATTGCCAGGGGTAACAGATTTACATAACAAGTAGTTCGTCTTAGATTAAAAGCTTTTCAAAAGGCTTCTTCAGATCCCTTAACTAACTCCATCTACGTGAAGAAATGGTTACAAAATCTTTCAAAGACTAACTTCTAAGTTCTAAGGTAAATTTATCACTTAACAGAAGGGTTAAACAGAGATATAGCGGCTCCATATTTTCTTTATCAAGTTATTGTGTATTGAGACAGGTAGTCAGGAGTTTAAGCAGGAACCTTGGGCTAATTGCTTTTAGCCACAGGTGTCTGTCTGTCGGGCGGGCCTTCTTTGATCAGCTCTCTCCCCGTGGCTCCTAGCAGACCTGCTTTGCCTTTCAAAGCAAGTCAGAACCACAGGTGCTGAGGATCTCAGCACCAACCCGGGAAACAGCAGCTACTGATCTTTGAGATGCCCTCCTGAGGTGAAACGGCTTTCGATATGCAAACTAACACGTTCACATATTCCTTCAGAACAAAGCTCTGCAAAACTCCTGGCACCGTTTATGTCTCTAATACAGTTATATCAATTTACGGGGCAACAATTGATTATTTTTTCAAAATGACATGAGAATTTTATTTACTTCTTATGAAGTTTACTAAACAGCTATAGTGGTCCTTGAGAAGAGTATCTGTACTTGAAGTACAGTATTCCCTTTTAGCTTTTAAGACATTTAATTTTAGAAATAAATATTTTTTTACAAAGTCCTCATCAATCTATTCATCTGTGAAAAGAACAAAAAGGCTTACGTTATTTTGTTTTTTTTTTAAATGCTACCAGGGCATATCTTAAAGTCTGAAAGTTTAAACAGAGTCGGTTAGTTGAAGAGAATAACTTTATTCATCACTGAGTTAATATACAAGAAAAAATTTCAGCAATAAGGAACAATGTATTTTTTTAAAAAAGAAAATAATTTCTGAGCGATGAAAAGAACCATTTTCCCATAAAGACAGTCAAGGTAAAATACAATTGAACAGAACTGGGAAAGGAAACAACCTCTTCAGTTAATGCATTTCCAGAGCTAAGCACAAAGATGCTCCCTAAACAAAAGGATCTTTACAAATGAGGGTGCACTTTAGAAAGAGTCTTTTTAAAGGACCCCTATTAAGTTCCTTCAAATACAATGCATTTTAAAGGTTTGGAAAGTAATGATATTCTCTCTAGACTGCCAGGGAGGAGGATGTTTAGTTTTATTGTGAAGGCTTTGGTAACACAGGTTAGTTTGTAGCTTCTGTTTTGAACTAGCCTTTTATGTTACTGAGAGAGATGCTGACAATATTTAGAAGTCAGGGAAGGAAATCTAAGCTTCTGTTTCATGTTTTCCCCCTTCCTCTCATCTCCTACATTTCCCTTATCAGCCCCACTTCTGACTTTACATACTCTAGAGCCCAAGTCTATTCCTAAACTCTCTACCTCTGTCCTAACTTTTTGAATTACACCCTCACCCTCTTTTTGCCAAGCACTTGCATTTAACGTCAAATACACAGACCCCTGGAGGCCCGTCTTCCATGTGCAACCTTCTTCCTCCATGTATGTTCTCTGCTATGGTTTACTGCTTGCTGAGCTCCCATGTTTGTGACTGACTGGACCCAGACCAGTAGCTCCCTCCTACTCAGCTTTTCCAGCCTCCCTTGCTCCCCTAAGCAAGCCTCCCTAAGTTATTGCATGAGAGAAATAAACATCTGCAAAGTTTTAATTTTATCCCCAATAATCTGTTAAGAGAGATGTAAATTTCAGAGCAGTTTAGGGGAATTTATTCCCCATTATGCTCCTCTTATAAACATTATAATTTTAAAAGCTGACACTCAGCCTAGAAGAATTGGGTGGCAGATTTGCCTAGGAAGGTAAATCATCACTCTTCTATTATATCACGTAACACTTTTGAAAGGCCTAAATGTCTTTGGACAGATGGTGCCCTGTTAGATTCAAGGAAGCGAAAAGCAAGCTACCAGACTGATTCCCAGTGCGTCAGATGTTTCCAAAAATGTGTTGTATGTCATAATGAGAAACAGACCTGCACTACCAATACTTTCAGAGAGAAAGCAGAGTTTTAGATGCTCTTTAACATTTATGTGAAGAAGTGAATAATTATACAAGAAATTCAATTTATATAGGCTGTCCAGTTGAATAAGTTAGACAGTCCTACTTGGTCTTACACAACTGCTGTAGAAAGCAGTTTTACATCTCTCTAAACTCTTTGAGGACAATAAGCATATGTTTATCCAGAACCAAGAATAATTTATTTTTACTCCTCTTCTACTTTTACAACACAAAGAAAAATCAAAGTACATAAAAATTCTATTACTTCCCATAGTGTAGCACAGTTTTAGTCTTGGTATTCACAGGTCTCTAATGTGACTTGAGGCCTGATAACTTCCTATAATTCTTTCTGAATCCTTATAAAAATTAAATTATGTGCATTGCAAAGTCGAGAGGCTTTTATTGTATTTTCTGTAAAAGACACTGTGGTTTTTAAAAGATGTCCCCGATACAGTCTTTGCTCTCAGGCATGTGGAAAACGCTCTGACTTAACCAGGGTCCTCATGGCCAGCCCCTCTGAATACAGGATCTTACTGAGATTCCTTAAAGGTTATACTTCACTGTGCCTTATAGGGCAATACATAATTTTTTATTGATACATAATAGTTGTACATATTTATGGGGTACATGTGGTATTTTGACACATACATAAAATATGTAATAATCAGGACATTTAGGATATTCATCATCTCAAACATGTATCATTTCTTTATGCTGGTAACATTTCAACTCTTCTAGCTATTTTGAAATATACAATACATTATTGTTAACTATTGTCACCCTACTTTACTAACCAACACTAGAACTTATTCCTTCTAACTAAATGATTTTACCCATTCACCAGCCTCTCTTCATCCTCGCTCCCCACCCTTCTTAGCCTTCGGTAGCCACTATTCTATACTATACTTCCATGAGGCCAACTGCTTTAGCTCCCACATGTGATTGAGAACATGCATCTGTGTGTGTGTGTGTGTGTGTGTGTGTGTTTGTGTGTGTCTGACTTATTTCATTTGACATAATGACCTCTAGTCCCATTCATGTTGCTGCAAATGACAGGATTTTATTCTTTTTTTATGGCTGAATGGTATTCCATTGTGCATATATAACATATTTTCTTTATTCATTCGTTGATGGGCACATAGACTGATTCCACATTGTTTCTATTGTGAGTAGTGCTACAATAAGCATGAAGGTGCAGGTATTGCTTTGACATATTGATTTCCTTTCCTTTGGATAAATACCCAGCAGTGGGATTTCTTGGTTGTTACGGCAGTTCTATTTTTAGTTTTCTGAGAAACCTCCATACTGTTTTCCAAAATGGCTGTACTAATTTACATTCCCACCAATGGTGCATCTCTGCATCCTACCCAACAATTGTTATTAGCCAACTTTTTGAATTCACACACCAACTGGGTGTGAGGTGGTATCTCATCATAGTTATAATTTGCATTTTCCTGGTGACTAGTGATATTGGACATTTTTCACATTTTGGCCATTTCTATGTCTTCTTTTAAGAAATATATATTCAGATCTTTTACCCACTGTAATGACATTTTTATTATTATTTTTGTTTTGTTGTTCCTTGTATATTCTGGATATTAGTCCCTAGTCAGATAAATAATTTGCAAATATTTTCTCCCATTCTACAGGATGTTTCTTCACTTTGTTGATTATTTCCTTTGTTATGCAGAAGATTTTTAGTTTAATATAGTCCTATTTGTCTATTTTGTTTTTGTTGCCTATGCTTTTAGAGTCTTGCCTAGATTAATGTCCAGAAGCAATTCTCCTATGCTTTCTGCTACTAGTTTTATATTTTTGAGTCTTATGTTTAAATTTGGAATCCATTTTGAGTTGATTTTTGTATGTGAGTTGATTTATGTATTTATTTCTGGGTTCTCTATTCTGTTCCATTGGTCTATGTGCCTGTTTTAATTCTAATACCAGGCTTTTTTGGTTACTATAGCTTTGGAGTATATTTTGAAGTCAGGTAGTGTAATGCTTTCAGATTTGTTCTTCTTACTGAGGATTGCTTTGGCTATT
Source organism: Avahi laniger (assembly GCA_963575035.1). Taxonomy (NCBI): domain Eukaryota; kingdom Metazoa; phylum Chordata; class Mammalia; order Primates; family Indriidae; genus Avahi; species Avahi laniger. The sequence goes on along the minus strand of CAUYSK010006106.1, from coordinate 4,522 downwards.
CAAGGTCTTTTGTGGTTCCACACAAATTTTGGGATTGTTTTGTCTATTTCTGTGAAGACTATCATTGGTATTTTGACAGGGATTTCATGGAATCTGTAGATTGCTTCGGGTGGTATGGTCATTTTAACAACATTAATTCTTTCAATCCATCAGAATGGGATGTATTTCCATTGGTTTGTGTCTTCAATTTCTTTCATCAGTGTTTTGAAATTTTGTTGTAGAAGTCTTTCACCTCCTTGGTTATATTTATTGCTAAGGTTTTTTTTTTTTTCTCATAAATGAGATTGCTTTCATGATTTCTTTTTCAACGATTTTGTTATTTGTTTATAGAAATACTAATTTTTTGTATGTTGATTATTGTTTCCTACAACTTTACTGAATTTATCAGTGCTAAGGGTTTCTTAGTAGAGTCTTTAGGTTTTTCTATATGTAAGATCATTTGTTTGCAAAGAAAGACAATTTGACTTTCTCTCTTCCAATTCCGGTGCCTTTTATTTATTTCTCTTGCTTGATTGCTCTTAGTAGGACTTTCAGTACTAGATTGAATAGGAGTGGTGAAAGTGGGTATCCTTTTCCTGTCCCAGTTCTTGAAAGAAAGGCTTTCAACTTTTCCCTATTCAGTATAATTTTAACTGCAGGTTTGTCATATGTGACCTTTATTATGTTTAATTGTTTTTTTCTATGCCTAATTTGTTGAGAGTTTTTATATGAAGCCATTTTGAATTTTATCAAATGCTTTCTCTGTATCTATTGAGAAGATCATATTGGTCCTCCTTTCTATTGATGGTATTTGTCCTTCATTCTATTTATGTGATTTATCACATTTATTGATTGACACATGTTGACTTATCCTTGCATCCCTCAGATAAATCCCACTTGATCATGGTGTATTATCTTTTTAATGTGTTGTTAGGTTAGGTTTGCTAATATTTTGTTGAGGATTTTTACATCTATGTTCATCAGAGGTAATGGCCTGTAGTTTTCTTTTTTTGTGTCTTTGTCTGGTTTTGGCATCAGGGTAATGCTGGCCTTGTAAAATGAATTAGAAAGAATTCTCTCCTCTTAATTTTTTTGGAATAGTTTGAGAAGAATCTGTGTTAGTTATTAATTTTAAGTTTGATAGAATTGAGTAGTAAAACCATCTGGTCCTGAGATTTTCTTTTTTGAGAGACATTTCACTACTGTTTAATCTTGTTACTCATTATTGGTCTGTTCAGGTTTTCTATTTTTGACTCGTTTAATCTTGGTAGGTTATGTCCAGGAATTTATCCATTTCCCTAGGCTTTCCAATTTGTTAGTGTATAGTTCATAATAGTCTCTATAATTCTTTGTATTTCTGAGGTCAGTTGTGTCTCCTTTTTCATTTCTGATTTTACTTATTTGGGTCTTCTCTTGTTTTTTCTTGGTCAGTCTACTATCAATTTATCCATTTTGTTTATCTTCTCAAGAAACCAACTTTTTATTGATCCTTTGCATTTTTTAGCCTTTATTTCATTTAGCTCTTTGATCTTTATTATTTCTCTGTCCTCTGTACAATGTGTGTGGGTGCTGGCAGCAGTGCTGTTGGGTGGGATGGACTTGTCTTCAGGCTCCTCCAATGTTGTGTGTAGGCACTGGCTGTGGTGGGTAGGGCCAGGCCCCTAGACAGTGCACTTGAGTACAGGTGGCAGTTGGGGGTGGTGCTATGCTGGCTTGTTCTCAGGCCCCATACAGGAAATGGAAGTGGCAGGAAGTGTGGGCGGGTCAATTCCCAGGCCCCCAAACATATGTGAGTGTCAGTGGTGACAGGTGCAGCAGCCTTTCAATACATAATTTTTAAAGTAAGTTAATATCAGCCTATGTCTTAAGACTAATAGTGGAGCACAAAAAAGGATTTGGCAAGCGTTTCTATACTGGCTGGTGGAAGTAGAAGAATAGGTTTTGGCTAACCTAGGGAGACTGCAGAGGAAGAAGAGGAATTGTTCTTTGCAAAAAATCCAAATCCTCTCTCAGTCGGAATGAAACTATTCTAATTGGTTTAGAATTTTTTTGCATCTATTCCCTATTTAGGCTAGGGAAAAATCTGAAGAAAGTGAGTAGAAAAATGATAAAGAAAAGGAGGAGGCAATGAGGGAAAAGAACTATATTTAGAGCTTAAGACTACTGATTTGAAATTTTGTTTTTTGTTAAATGTTTGAAATAAAACAGGAACTGCTGTTACAAACTCACATGAATTGTCCTTATGTTGTGAAGCTTAATGAATATAGACATATTTCTAGAGCTATGCTTCTTAAATGAGAAACTAGTTGCCCCATGGCTACTTGGTAATTTCATTAATTTGTAAACATTCAGCAGAATTTTTATAAAAAGAAAACCAGAAACTTGTTCCAAGGTAAAATCGTATTTTTGCTTTGTGGCATGGTGCATTGTTGTTCCTAAGTGTACATGTAACAGGGATGTATGAAGATGAGAAGGTAAAGGGAAAAGTTAGGTTAAGTGACTTGCTTAATATTGCGCAGCTACTAACTGACCAAAATCAGAATTTGGACTAAGGTCAGTCTCATATCAAGGAACATGCTCATAATCATAATGGGCTATATCCATTGATTTCAGCAATTTTACCCAAATACCTAAAGTTAATCTGCCTTTCAAAATACTCATATGGAACCCACCTGGCACCCACAGATCAAGATTTGAGAGGCTATTTCAGTTTCCATGATGTCCAAGTGCTAGAGTGGTTATTGTAAGAGCACAGCATAGTATTCAGTTCTTAACAATTGTCAGGAAAAAAACTCCAAGTTATTGATACAACTTGATATCTGGTACTTCATTTTATCTCTGTTAATAATTAGCAATTTAATAAAGAATGCATATTATAATTGAATCAATTATAGAATCAATGCCTAATTTAGCTAGTTTATTGTTCATGAATATTTTGAATTCTACTTGTTCTTCAGACAAATCATTTCCTTTTTAAACTTGACTGGGAACCCTTTAAGGGGAGAAACGGTGTTCTTCACTTTGAATCATTAATGGCTATCAAAGTTTTAAGACATAGTAATTGTCAATAAACATGTGAATTAGCTTGAATTTTCCAAGGTTGTAGTTATATTATGATAAATGCTAATAGTATTCATTTTCTCGTGGTGAGTAGTGAATTAAGAAAATTACTCATTGCAGAATTCCTAATGAGAAAAGACATCCATGGGTTCTACTCAATATGTACCTTCAGGAAAATTTGTTATAAAAATCTAAGTGTTCCCCAGCTAATACTATGATCCAAATGCCCGCAGAATCAAATGCAATATGGTATGCAATTTTAAAAATGAGTCATTAAACAAATAAGTATTCCAATATTTTGATTTTTTTTTTTTGTGCAGTCTTTACAGACAATGTTGGAGTAGAAAAATATTGTTCTATTTTTTTTAATGAGAAATACTGGGAGATGCTCTACAGAATGACATTTCCAGTGAGATTTGAGAAGCATCTTAGCTTTGCAATGTGTGCTTTATTCATTGACTCAAGGTATCATTCCTAGGGTGTATAGGTGAATATAACAATGATAATATATTTGATGGCACATAGATTGTTGTCCTCAGTTGAAAATGGTGCTTATGGTGTAATTAGATGCAGATATAAATGTTTGAAAAAATCTTTGTGTGACAGCATTTTCAACTCAAACAGATGTTGCAGCCTTTTTTTTAATGGAGCAGTGACTGCTCATAAATAGCAAAATATACATTGTGTTAACATATCACATTGTATTCATACATACGATTTGTTCTGAGAGACTGCAAGCAGAGTAGACTTGAGTAAAAGCATGAGAGGTTTCATTCCTAATAGAACAGTTAGCTGTTGCTGCCTAGCAAATCATCTTAGAACTCTGTGGCTTAAAACAAATGTTTATTTAATTCATGATTCAGTGGATCAGCTAGGTGGTTCTTCTGGTGTGGGCCAGCGGGACTCGTCTCACTCATGCAACTACTGTCAGCTGGTATATTGGCAGGGGTGGCTCACTTATGATGGCATTGGCTGGAAAGATGGGGACAACTCTCCTGGTAGTCTCATCCCCCAGCAGGCTGGGATTGTTTGCACGGAAGTCTTGTGGAGATTGCAGGGTTCCAAGAGTGAGAGTCCAAGTGAACGAGGTCTGTCTCTTGAGCCCTAAGGCTGGAATGCACAATGTAGCTTCTGCCACATTCTACTGGTCAAAACCTGTGACAATCAGCCAAGATTCATGGAGCAGAAAAATGCAGTCCTCCCTTTGAGAGAGGGAGAGGCTGTAGCCATTTTTGCAATTTTTCACAGATAATACTGTAATTCTCAAACCAGCCTCCTCAAGAAGTGGTATCTTTTACTCACGCCTATAATCCTAGCACTCTGGGAGGTAGAGGTGGGTGGATTGAGCTCAGGAGTTCGAAACCAGCCTGAGCAAGAGTGAGATCTCGTCTCTACTAAAAATAGAAAGAAATTAATTGGACAACTAAAAATATATAGAAAAAAATTAGCCGGGCATGGTGGCGCATGCCTGTAGTCCCAGCTA
>CAUYSK010006102.1:0-32341 GCA_963575035.1 Avahi laniger | reverse complement strand
GTTGCCCGGGCTAGAGTGCCGTGGCTTCCTAGCTCACAGCAACCTCAAACTCCTGGGCTCAAGCGATCCTCCTGCCTCAGCCTCCCGAGTAGCTGGGACTACAGGCATACACCACCATGCCCGGCTAATTTTTTCTATATAGTTTTAGTTGTCCGATTAATTTCTTTCTATTTTTACTAGAGACAGGGTTTCGCTCTTGCTCAGGCTGGTCTCGAACTCCTGAACTCAAACAACCTGCCCGCCTCGGCCTCCCAGAGAGCTAGGATTACAGGCGTGAGCCACCGCGCCCGGCTCTGAATCTTAGTTTAAAGCTCTTTTTACTCAGTGTATGAAGCACTTAGGAAGTTAATTTTGTGTCACATTTGTGAAATTAGTTGAGTTTTAGCTAGGTCATTTTTCTATAAGAAATACACCTTTTTTCTGTGTTTAATTGGAGATCTTCTGTGGTAAGATTTTTCTAATGATGGAGTCAGAATGGTTTGGTTGGAGAAAAGATTATTTTGGATTATGTTTGGTTGGGGAAAACATTATGTTGGCCATGGTATGCTGAGTGAATGAGAGAGAGCTTTACTTACTTTCTTCAAGTGTCTTCCTCACCCCACCCTGAATTTAAGCTTCTTAAGGCTGATTTGTGCTGTGTCGGTACTGCCTGTGATAGTGCCTGGCATACAGCATGGCAGGGTCTCAGTGTAATAGTAGATTCTCACGTGGCTCTCTTTTCGAGCTCTTCTGTACTGAAAAATTCTCAGATTTGAGAACAGAATATATGTGTGTCTGTATCTTTCTGTTTGCCTTCATTGCCTGGCAAGTAGCCGGGGCTCACTGATTAATTCTTTAAATAAACTGTGTTTCTTATTATACTTCCCCATGCCGAGGGGCTTTTTCAACTTTTTTTTTTCTTTTTAGAGACAGGGCCTCGCTATGTTGCCCAGGCTGGAGTACAGTGGCTATTCACAGGCGCACACTGCATATTTCGTAGCGCACTACAGCCTCGAACTCCTGGGCTCAAGCGTTCCTCCTGCCTCAGCCTCCTCAATAGCTGGGACTACAGGTGTGCGCCACCACGCCCGGCTCTTTCAACTATTTTGACAATTCGTAAGTGTGTGTGTACTGATGGCTAGTAACTAATAATTGCCTTGGTGGTGCCTGCTCATATCCTTTATCAATCTTTCCACATAATTTTCACTTGAAATATTACCTTTCTCTTGAATTCCTTTCTGTTCATTCTATTGTCATTGTTGTTCTGAGTTTTTGAGGTTTTGTCATACCTTGCATATAGTTTTTATTATTTGAATTAGAGGTTTTGGTTCTGTAAATGAATTATTGTTTAGCACAGTTCTAAAATATGAAATTTGTAATGACTTTCTTTCTTTCTTTTTTTTTTTGTGGAGACAGAGTCTCATTCTGTTGACTGGGCTAGAGTGCCATGGCATTAGCCTAGCTCACAGCAACCTCAAACTCCTGGGCTTAAGTAATCCTTCTGCCTCAGCCTCCCAAATAGCTGGGACTACAGGCATGCGCCACCATGCCTGGCCAATTTTTTTCTATATATTTTTAGTTGTCCAGCTAATTTCTTGCTATTTTTAGTAGAGATGGGGTCTCGCTCTCGCTCTTGCTCAGGCTGATCTTGAACTCCTGACCTTGAGCGATCCTCCTGCCTCAGCCTCCCAGAGTGCTAGGATTATAGGCGGGGGCCACTGGACCCGGCCTATAATGACTTTCTTTAAGCAAGGCATTTATGTTTTTTTAATTCACTTCTAACTTTTATTTCCAACTATAATTTTGGTGATATCATGTGACTAAGATTAATAAAAAGTTATTTTGTGATGAGTTGGGACGAGAAGTAGCATTATGATACTGGGATGTACTTGTGCACACAGACATTGGTGAACTAAGTTTGGATATTCATTTTTGTTCAGTAGACTAGTCACTAGATTGGTTAAAGGAATACAGTATTTCATGCAAAATATTATCTTCGAGCAAAAGGAATCCTTGAGGTTACCCACATTAACCTCATTTTACAGGTTGAGAAAACATGTAGAAAAGTTGACTGGCTTGCCTAATTTTGGTGAGTAGTTAAAAGCTTGAAGGCTAAGGATATGCTGTAAACTTCTGTGTGTTTAGGAGTCATTTATATTTGCTAACAGTAGAGATGGGACCAGGCACCACAAAGTCTGAAAATTGTTCTGTGAAATGAGGAGTGGAATCTGTCATGGCATTGGAGTAAAAAAAGAAAAAAAGCATTTAGGAGTGAGTAGTGAATCAGAGCAATGTGCTGTGCTTGATGCAGCATATAAAGGTAAAGTAGGCCCTTGGTAAAATTGTGCTGCTTGTTTGAAACATCGAAGGTTGTGTAGGAGAAAGGCATGATGAATTCAGTGTTTTAGGTGGATTTTTGTCTCAGCAATTTGCTTCTGTTGTATGTATTGAATAACCACAGGCAAATTATTTGCCCTCTTTCTACCTCAGTTTCTCTCTCTCTCTCTCTCTCTCTCTCTCTCTCTCTCTCTCTCTCTTTTTTAAAGAAAAAGAGATAGAGTCTTGCTTTGTTGCCCAGGCTGAAGTGCAGTGGTATAGTCATAGTTCACTGCAGCCCCCTAGGCTCAAGAGATCCTCCTGCTAGCCTCTAGACTAACTGGGACTACAGGTGCGTGCCACTGTGCCCAGCTAATTAAAAAAATTTTTTTTGATAGAGACAGGGTCTCGGTGTGTTGTCCAGATTGGTGTCAAGCACCTGGACTCAAGTGATCCTCCTGCCTTGGCCTCCCAAAGTGCTGGGATTACTGGCATGAACCACAGGCCAGTTTCTCTCTCCTGCCCCCCTCCCTTCCCAATCCCTCTATCTTCCTCCCTCTTCCTCCACTCCAGATATGAGACGCATATGTTTTGGGGACAAACCTAACTTCTAGTTTAAGTTGTGGTGTTTTATTATTATACTTCAAGTAAATAATGTAGTGAATACAAATCACAGTAATTATTGCTATGAAGGATGAAACTCTTATTTTTTTTCTCTGCATTTGGTTATAAATCTAAATCCTTGAAGATTAGTCTTGAGTGAAGCCTGAAGTATAGTTTCAATGACTTTTGAGGGATGATTTTTTTCTGTCTGGGTCACTGTTTTTTCAATCTCACGTGACAAGTTTTCTCATATTTGAAAAAGCTGTTTTGTCATTATTGCTGAAAAATCTTGGCAACCCATGTTGAAGGAAAGTTAGGAGATTTAGGTACTTTGCCCTTACTCTGCCACTCTACTGGTTGTCTTGGGCTGCCATAACAAAGTTCCACAGACTAGGGGACTTAAACGATAGAAATGGATTTTCTCACATTTCTGAAGGGCAGGAACCTTAGATGAAGGTATGAACAGGATTGGTTCCTGGTAAGGCCTCTTTCCTTAGCTTGCAGGTAGCTATCTTCTTTCTGTGTCCTCATATGGTCATCTCTGTCTGTGTTGTCTGTGGCCTAATCTCTTCTTTAAAAAGTACCAGTCAGATTGTATTAGGGCCCTAAATCCAAATACAGTCACATTCTGAGGTACTAGAGATTACGACTTCAACATATGAATTTTGGGAGGGGGCACAATTCAGTCCATAACAGCCACCAAGGGGCTCTGTTGTGACTTTGGCTAAGTAATTCAGTGGTTTGCAGGATGTGAAGCTGCAGTTTGAAAGGTATATGTGAAGTCTGGTCACTGTATTGTGAGGAGGTTTGTTTTTGGTATATCTTAGTCCTGATTGTTGATTTAAAATATAATTATTTTTATTCATGCTTGACCTTTATTTCTGGAACACAAGTAGTACTTGACCAACCATTCATGGAAAAGTTGAAGGCTTTTTTAAAAAACAGGTTTCACTCAACAGATCTGTAAATGGGAAGATATTTTTTCCCTGTCCTCTATAACGTCTTAAATGAAGGATTAATACTTTTTCTATCTCTAACATATACGTTATTCAAAAGAGTGTTAGTAACAATGATTGTTTTGCATTTGACTTCAGGCATTTTCCTCATATTTGTACAGTAGATCCTTGATATGACTGTAGGTTAGCGCTTTGTGTCCATGTACCCACCACCCAGCTTCAACAGCCATCAGCTTTGTTGTTTCATCTGCTGTCCATTTAAAAGTTTTTCTCATTGCAATATACTGTTTCATTTTTTTAATTTACATAAAATTCATATAGCAGAAAATTCATTGCATTAACCATTTTAAACGGTACAGTTCAGTGGCATTTAGTATATTTGCAGTGTTTCACAGCCACGACTTATAGTTCCAAAATATTATCATCCTAGAAGGAAACCCCATTCCCATTAAGCAGTTACTCTCCTTTCCTCTCGTTTCCCAGCCCCTGACAACCACTTATCTCTTAGCTTTCTGTCTCTATGTATTAACATATTCTGGTTTTTCATACAAATGGAATCATACAATATGTGACTTTTTGAGGCTGACTTCTTTCACTTAGCATATGTTTTTGGTATTCATCCATGTTGCAGTTTGTATCAATACTTTATTCCTTTTTTTGGCTGAATAATATTTAAGCACCTTTTGATGTCGAAAAGTCTTTATTGTTCTCATTTGATATCAGTACTATTAGAAACTATAGCCTGTAGCCCCAGCTACTTGTGAGGATCTGTTGAGCCCAGGAGCTTGAGGCTGCAGTGAGCTATGATTGAGCCACTCACTGTACTCCAGCCTAGGTGACAGTGTGTGACCATGCTGCTAAAAAAAAAAAAAAAAAATTAGAATAATTTTATTCTGATAAAAGTATAAATTTGATGGTTTTAAAGTGAAAAAAATAATAATTTAAAACTATGCTTTTGAAAACTCTGTCCTTTTAGAATTAGTGGCTTAAACATCTTAATTGAGGCTGTTAATTGAAATCTGGTTACTGAAGCCTACTGGATTGATGGGATAGCTGAGTAAACAGATTTCTTCACCAGCTTCATTGAGTCAATTGCTTAGTGCTTTTTGTACATTCTAATTCACACTCAGTTCTAAGAAATAAAATGTTTCTCATCTCATTACAAATTAACATTTGACAGGGACCTTCTGGAATTGCTCCAGAGGGGTGGAAATAATACACGTTAAATGCATATTTTACTGTATTATTTGTTTTTGGTGTGTATGAGTCAGGATTTCTTTTCCCTCCATCCATTTCCCTCCACCCATCCTCCTCCTCCTCCTCATTATTGTTATTATTATTATTATTTAATGGTTTCAGAAGGGGCCAGCCTGACAAGGATGAACTGTAGTACTAAGAATATTTTCATCCAAAGAAAATCACAATTTTTTAGGCCTTTTATTTAGTATCTTAAGAGTGAGATAAGGCAAATTTAAGAATACAGAAAAATGATGGAGATTACAGTCCTTCTTTTGAAATAAAAGTAATTGTGGAAATGCTTCTAACTTCTATCCTTTGTGTGCTTTTAATGATCTGATTTTTTAATCTATTTCATATATATATATATATATAAATATGAAGGGGTAGGGGGTTGTGAGGAGGGGTGTTTAGCTGCCCTGTTTTTTGTTTTTTGTTTTTTTTATTAAAAAGGCAGAGTCTCACTCTGTCGCCCTTGGTGGAATGCAGTGGCATCATTGTAGCTCACTGCAACCTCCAACTTCTAACTCCTGGGCTCTATGCGATCCTTGATCCTCCTGCCTCAGCCTCCCCAGTAGCTGGGACTACAGGCAACGCCCAGCTGGGTTTTTTTTTTTTTTCCTCTTTCTGGTAGAGATGGGGTCTCACTTTTGCTCAGGCTAGTCTCAAACTCCTCAGCTCAAGCAATCCTCCTGCCTCGGCCTCCCAGAGTGCTAGGATTATAGGTGTGAGCCTCTGCACCTGGCCTGATTTTTAAAATATGCTTAAAATTTATTTAAAATCATTCATATTTGTATAATTGGCACATAAATTTAAATATAGAACATTGAAGTTGAAAAACTCTAAGGTCTTAACATTTTTCTGTTCAGATATTAGTTTAATGTTGCTTTTATACATATATAAATACACATACAATAAGTTTATGTGTTGGTTACTTTATTGCCAAACTTAGATATGTGTACTTTTTGCGTTTGTTATAGATATGAAATAGGGTAGTTTATTTCACTTTCTGCACAATTCCTAGGAAATTTAAAAGGACAAAAGTCAGGTTTTCAAACTTTTAGTGAATCTTATATAAAATAGGGTCTTAAGATAAACTTAAAAACTTGTTTTACTATCGAGCCTCTAAATGAAATTTTTATTTAAAAAATGTGGAACAGTCCCCAATGATTCTACCTTTTCTTCCCCAAACATACACACATACCCCCTCCACCCACTCACACCCCCCACTCCAAGCTATTATAAATTGTTCTTTTTTTCTTCAGGCTTACTCTTAAAACAAATGCCTATTAGTACTTGTTCTGCAAATTAGTCTTTTTTAAGTGTATAACTGGTTTCTGCCATTAATCTATATACATATAGTCATATGCCACATAATGACATTTCTGTTAATGTCAAACCATATATACGATGTTGGTCCTATAAGGTTATAATATCATTTTTACTGTACCTTTTCTATGTTAACGTAGAGAAATACTTACCATTGTGTTACAGTTGCCTTCAGTATTCAGTATAGTAACATGCTTTACAGGTTTGTAGCCTAGGAGCAATAATCTATACCATATAGCGTAGGTGTGTAGTAGACTATACCATCTAGGTTTCTGTAAGTACATTCTATGATGTTTATACAATGAAATTGCCTAACGATGCATTTCTCAGAATGTATCCCTGTCATTAAGCAAGTCATGGCTGGTAGTTCATTTTGTAAATAAATAGACTGAAAGCTAGAAATGATACATGTTAGAAAAGGGAAGAGAAATGTAAAAAATGTTTATTTAAAAATGTTTTCAGGCAATACTGCAGTGCTGATATTTGTAATGAAAATACTTTTTATTTATCCTAGTGTCTTAGAAGGAAAACATCACCATGGCTACAGAAATTGGTTCTCCTCCTCGTTTTTTCCATATGCCAAGGTTTCAACACCAGGCACCTCGACAACTGTTTTATAAGCGACCTGATTTTGCACAGCAGCAAGCAATGCAACAGCTTACCTTTGATGGAAAACGAATGAGAAAAGCTGTAAACCGAAAAACCATAGACTACAATCCATCTGTAATTAAGTATTTGGAGGTAAGTCCAATTAATGTTCTTCAGATGATCAAACTTCCATTATTTAAAAAGGAGAAAGTTTTCTAAATGTAGGGTAATAAGTGTACTTGTGTTTCTTGAATTAGTGGGATGAAGTAGAATTTCAAATGAGGACATTTAAGGAAGACCTTAAACCACCAGTACTTTTTTTTTTTTTTTTACTCCGTGCATGAATCATCTAAAAAGTTATTAATGTAAGGCTCAATTTTAGAAATAGGATTCGAATCTAAAGATTCACAGCAAATTAGGAGAGAGTACTTTAATCGTTAGGCCAACCTTAAAACATTTGTTAAACCCACAGTGTATATGAAATAACAAGAGACTACCACCATAAGAATATTTCTGTGAGAAACATACATTTAGAACCAGAACTTTGGGTGTCAGAGACACTGGCATGGGGAATATAGATTCTCCCACTTCCAAGCCCTGGTGATAGGTAGCGCTTATGATTAGGAAGAGGGCTCTACTTGAGAATTGAGCACCTACTACAGTCCCATAGGGTGAAAGCAATGCTGAGATACTAAGTAAAGGCAGGGTAGGGGTCTGTAGCAAGTCTTCTCCTGTTGAGCTCATTCTTTCTTTCCTTCCTTTCCCTTTCCCTTTCCCTCTCCCCTTCCCTTCTCCCCTTCCCCTCTTTCTTTCCTTTCTTCCTTTATTTTATTTTATTCATTTTTTGGATAGAGTCTACCTCTGTTACCCGGGCTAGAGTGCCATGGCATCATCATAACTAACTACAGCCTCCAACTCCTGGGCTCAAGTGATCCTCCTGCCTCAGCCTCCAGAGTAGCTGGGATTACAGGCGTGTGCCACCATGCCCGGCTAATTATTTCTATTTTTACTAGAAACGGGCTCTCGCTCTTGTTTGGACTGGTCTCGAACTCCTGATCCCAAGCACTTCTCCCTCCTCAGCCTCCCAGAGTGTTAGAATTACAGGCATGAACCAGGGCGCCCAGCATTTGTCTGTCTTTCTTTTATTTTATTTTATTTTATTTTATTTTATTTTATTTTATTGATTGATTGATTGATTGATTGACAGAGTCTGACTCTGTTGCTCGGGCTAGAGTGCCGTGGCATCAGCCCAGCTCACAGCAACCTCAAATTCCTGGGCTCAAGCAATCCTACTGTCTCAGCCTCCCAAGTAGCTGGGACTACAAGCATGCGCCACCATGCCCGGCCAATTTTTTCTCTATATATTTTTAGCTGTCCAATTAATTTCTTTATATTTTCGGTAGAGAAGGGGTCTCGCTCTTGCTCAGGCTGGTCTCGAACTCCTGAGCTCAAACGATTCTCCCACCTCAGCCTCCCAGAGTGCCAAGATTACAGGCGTGAGCCACCGCGCCTGGCCTGTCTTTCTTAATTGGATCTTGCTCTGTCCTCTAGGCTGAAGTGCAGTGGCATGATTACAGTTCACTGTATTTTTGAACTTCTGGGCTCAAGCGATCCTCCCGCCTCAGCCTCTTAAGTAGCTGAGATTACAGGTATGGGACACCATGCCCAACTAATTTTTCTTATTTTTCATGAAGATGGGGTCCTCTATGTTACCCAGGCTGATCTGGAACTCCTGAGCTCAAACCATCCTCCTGCCTTAGCCTCTCAAAATGGTAGGATAACCTAGGGAATTACTCAATCACAGAGACTAATTGCTAGGTTAAAACAAGTAAATAAAGAATTTAAGGCTGGGTATGGTGGGACACACCTGTAATCCTATAGTGAGCAACATACTGAGACCCCCGTCTTTACAAAAAAAAAAAAAAAATTAAAAAACTAGCTGGGCATGGTGGTGCACACCTTTAGTCCCAGCTACTCAGGAGGCTGAGGTGGGAAGATCACTTAAGACTAGGAATTTGATGTTACAGTGAGCTGCGATCATGCCATTGCACTCCAGCTTGGACAACAGAGTGAGACCCTCTCTCTGAATTAAAAAAAAAAAAAAAAGAAAGAAAGAAAAACCACAAGGAAGATAGGAGGAATTGTTTTGTGCTGAGGGCTTTGGTGGAATCGGGGATGTCTGTCTGTTTCCTAGCCTGTTTTAAGTTAACATCAGTCAGCATGTGTTGGGGCCCACAGCATCTTGATTGAGTGGGTGAGGACTAATGTGAGTAAAATGAGGAAGGAAGTTCTAAGGAATGTCAGTAAGATAAGGGGAAATCTCTTTAAGATATGCACTATTATTTATATTTTAGAGAATAACAATTTTTTTTTTTTTAAATTTTTTGCCCTCTCAACCCAGATTTTCTCGACTCTGGGAAGAACCGGGAAGAGAGGGGAATAACATTTTTCAATCTTACTTTCTCCCCAATTGATATAGTTTATATTTTGTTAATAATTAATTTCAAACTGAGTGTAAGTAGACCAATTTATGAATGGATCTATTTGTTTTTTAACAGAACAGAATATGGCAAAGAGATCAGAGAGACATGCGGGCAATTCAGCCTGATGCAGGTTATTATAATGATGTAAGTATAAGATGTGTGATACTAGTTTAATAAAAACCTTTGTTTGGACATGTAAGCCTAAATATATGTGACCTCAAGTTAAAAATGATTTTTTTAAAAAAATTTCTTTTCATTTTTTAATCTTTTTTCTTTTTATTTTACTTGATTTAATTGTTAGAATAACTTGAAATAAAAACGATCGTTTCTTCTTATATTTTTATAATTAAAATAAAACACCCCTAAAGGGATAATGTTACACATCTGTATAAACTAGGGGTTATATTTTCTTTGAATTTAAATTTTCCTTTTCATCTAATCATGGATGAACTTTTGGTGCTTAAAGCAATGTCCAGCAAATGGTTGGACTGCCTAAAGTCTTGTAATGGAAAAGTTAATTTTAAATTTGGCTTATTGTGAACATATTTTTTTTTTTTTTTTTGAAACAGAGTCTCACTTTCTTGCTCTGGCTAGAGTGAGTGCCGTGGCGTCAGCCTAGCTCACAGCAACTTCAGACTCCTGGGCTCAAGCAATCCTACTGCCTCAGCCTCCCGAGTAGCTGGGACTATAGGCATGTGCCACCATGCCTGGCTAATTTTTTCTATATATTTTTAGCTGTCCAATTAATTTCTTTCTATTTTTGGCAGGGAGGGGGTCTCGCTCTTGCTCAGGCTGGTTTTGAACTCCTGAGCTCAAACAATCCGCCCGCCTCGGCCTGCCAGAGTGCTAGGATTACAGGCGTGAGCCACGGCGCCGGCCTGTGAACATATTTAATTTCATTGACTTTGAGAAGTAATTAGGGAAATCTGGTACTTAATCTGGTACTTGATTTTGTTCTTTGTTTAGTAATAATGGATACCTGTATTTTACTACTACTTCTTCATATAATTAATATAGACTAATAATAATCCATTATAATAGTTTTTTTTGTTTGAAAGCCTTCTGTAGTTCCAAATTTACCTTTTTTTTTTTAAGACAGAGTCTGGCTCCTTTGCCCTGGCTAGAGTGCCATGGCGTCAGCCTAGGTCACAGCAACCTCAAACTCCTGGGCTCAAGCCATCCTCCTGCCTCAGCCTCCCAAGTAGCTGGGACTACAGGCATGCGCCACCATGTCCGGTTAATTTTTTCTGTATATTTTTAGCTGTCCAATTAATTTCTTTCTATTTTCGGTAGAGACGGGGTCTCGCTCTTGGTCAGGCTGGTCACGAACTCCTGAGCTCAAACAATCCGCCCTTCTCAGCCTCCCAGAGAGCTAGGATTACAGGCGTGAGCCACTGCGCTCGGCCTACCAAATTTACCTTTAAATGTTGAAATGATATTACCTTGCCATGTCCCAGGTTTCTGCTCTGTGTATAATCAGATGCTGTAAGAACCCAATTTTCTTTTTTTTTTTTTTATAGCTGGTCCCACCTATAGGAATGTTGAATAATCCTATGAATGCGGTAACAACAAAATTTGTTCGGACATCAACAAATAAAGTAAAATGTCCCGTATTTGTTGTTAGGGTAAGTATTCTGTTGTTGTTAGAAAATTAATCCTGAGCTAGTTTGCAAATAAATTTATTTGATAGAATAAAGAAAAATTAAACATTATTTTAAATGTATATCTGCAGTAATAATTAGTTTATTACTGGTAATTTTATCTTGGAATATTCATTTATCTACTAAATATCTTTTTAATACATTTAGTAAGATACTACTTTTGGGTGGTTTTTCTTAATGTTACAATCTCCATAGAATTCTTTCTGAATCATAGATACATATTAGAGCAGATCTTGGACTTGCCCTTGAATAGGAACACTTCTGTTAATGTTTAGAAAGTAGCACTGGCCAGGTGTGATGGCTCATGCCTGTAATCCTAGCACTTTGGGAGGCCAGCATAGGAGCATCACTTGAGCTCAGGAGTGTGAGGTTGCAGGAGTGTGATGACACCACTGCACTCTAGCCTGGAGAGCTCTAGCAACAGAGCAAGACCCTGTCTAAAAAAAAAAAAAAAAAAAAAAAAAAACAGCATTCCAAAGTGAATGAAAAGTTCTCAGATGTGTTACTAGGAAGGAAAATACCTGAGGAGAGCTGAAGAACTATGTTGTTCGTAATTGTCAGCTCCATGAAGGTACATAGTAGGCATTTCGTATATTTTCACTGAGATTTTAAAAATAAAAATTTTTAATAAATAGAACATTCACATGTTTAAAAAATTTGAGGGGATTTATTATAAAAAAAATCTTCACATCTCTGTTTCCTAGATATCCAGTTAATATTCCCATAGATGATAGTGTAATCATTTTCTTTGTGTTTTTATTATTCCATTTCCTAAGGATGCAGTTGTTGGTTAATAGTATCCAGAGGTGTAGGATGGTTTAATAGTCAAAAGTTGAGCAAATAACACTTGAAAAAAAATGGGACAGAGTAAAGACAATCATGGTAAACATTAGTGGCACATTAGCAAAATAAACAGATCTTCTGATACTAGAAGGTTGTGATAGATAGAAGGGAGAACTGAGAAGGGCTGGGAGAAAGAGATGCCAACCTGAGGTCCATACAAATCGTTGTATTTAGTCTTAGGCCTCCTATTTACCCCAGAGGCTTTAAGCAGTAGAGACATCAGTAAAGAAACGCTGTCGTGTGAGTAGAGCCAACCAATGTGTAGTATAATTTTCCTGATCAGGGACTTTGGAAAGGGATGTAATGCGCAGCTAATTTAATATCCTCTTAGCATAACACGGAAAACCTTTTTGAAATGTATAAAATCTCAACATCCGATATTTTATTAGGTGGGTAAATTTTCTTATTTGGGGATCAAGCTGTAAGGTCTTAGGGAAAGTTTGCACATAGTAGAGGCATAGACCAAATGAAGGGGTACTGAATAAACTGTGGATTCTTTGTCAACAGTTTGGTTGCTTTCCTTACTAACTGGGTTGGGATCCCTAGTAAATAACAGAAACTAGGAAGGTAGGAGGCTTTTATTTGTGGCAGTGAAAATCATGACCTGTGGGTAAGCAATGAAAAGCCAAATTGTCACATATATTTATGTAATTTACCAATAGTCTTCATTTTATATACCTCATCCTGCTGTTCCTATAAGCACACTTGTATTTTTCAACTATGTCAGAATTTTTATTTTAGAAAATAGGATTATTATATTGGCATTTTGTGTGTTTACATCTTCTAAGGAAAATGACTTGTGTGTTCCATCATAGAAACTTGAAAATAAAAAATAAGGAAAAATATGTTGTGTTTTGTATTGACCACATGTGGTATAGATTTCTTCAATATGCAAATTGTGACATTAAAATACTGACGTAAAAATTATTTTAAATGCAAAAAAGGGTTTTAAGTGCAAAATAAAATTATCAGTGTAGTGATTCCCCCAAAATGCTGTATCTATTATATATCAATAAAATTAAAATTTTAAAAATCGATGTAATGTTAATTAGTCATGACTGTGTTGTATTATGTTTTTTTGAAAGTAGATCAATATAAAACTTGTCACTCCTTGGTACTTTGGAGGAGAGCTTACAATGATTTTTTTTTTTTTGAGACAGAGTCCCGTTCTATTGCCCTGGCTAAAGCGAGTGCCGTGGCGTTAGCCTAGCTCACAGCAACCTCAAACTCCTGGGCTCAAGCATTCCTACTGCCTCAGCCTCCCGAGTAGCTGGGACTACAGGCATGCGCCACCATGCCCTGCTAATTTTTTCTATATATTTTTAGTTGTCCGATTAATTTCTTTCTATTTTTAGTAGAGACGGGGTCTCGCTCTTGCTCAGGCTGGTTTCGAATTCCTGAGCTCAAACAATCCGCCCGCCTCGGCCTCCCAGAGTGCTAGGATTACAGGCGTGAGCCACCGCGCCCGGCCTACAATGATTCTTAAAGTACATTTAGTTGCAGGAAAGTTTGATAGCCTCAGTGTCCTTAAATTGGTATTTATTGTTATCTCGGTTTGTTTTGTTTTGTTTTATTTTTTTGTTTTTTTATAAAACACTGGCAACTT
This sequence comes from Avahi laniger, assembly GCA_963575035.1. Lineage (NCBI taxonomy): Eukaryota > Metazoa > Chordata > Mammalia > Primates > Indriidae > Avahi > Avahi laniger. The sequence goes on along the minus strand of CAUYSK010006102.1, from coordinate 18,741 downwards.
TTCTGAGTTGTCCACTAGTAATTGTAAGACACCAATTCCTTCATTGAGTCTTTGAGTTTTTCTGGCTACTGACTATTTATGGTAGTCTACCATGTAGCCTAGGAAAATGAGGGCTTCGCATATTTTATTTTGACATGCTTTATAGAGTGCGTAGGTGTGTGTACTTATAATGTACTTAATTTAGCTAATAAGCCAAAGTGATAGAGCTTTCTCTGGACACAGGAAAAGAACTTAATGATAAGTTATTTTCTGACAAATACTTGCTTATAAAGCTAAGCTGCACTTAAGTGAAAGTCAGTACTTAATCTTATCTATTAATCTCAGTTATTGGTTATTTTTATAAATAAAGACTCTCTCAATGTTTTCAAAATTAGTGGAATGGGAATATTTGTGCCCTTGTATAACCTGTCTTTGTTCCTCCCCCAGTGGACTCCAGAAGGAAGACGGTTGGTCACTGGAGCTTCTAGTGGAGAGTTCACCTTGTGGAATGGACTCACTTTCAATTTTGAAACAATATTACAGGTAACAGTAATCATCAGATGGTAGCGTCATCCTGTGGTAGTGTAAAGAACTTGAGATATAGTCACTTCATTGGCATTGTTAAACTTATAATTGGACAGACCATTACTGTGAGTTAATAATTGCTCCTTTAAGCCTTCTATCTTGTATTCTTTGAAGCAGTATCTTACAAATGTTTTCTGTTTTCACAGGCTCATGACAGCCCAGTGAGGGCCATGACTTGGTCACATAATGACATGTGGATGTTGACAGCAGACCACGGAGGATATGTGAAATATTGGCAGTCGAACATGAACAACGTCAAGATGTTCCAGGCACATAAGGAGGCGATTAGAGAGGCCAGGTTTATACACAATATACCATTTTCTGTAGTCCCTATTGTCATGGTTAAATTATTCTCTAAGTGTATTCTGGGTGCAGAGATGCATGGGCTCTGTCAGATTCTGGGAAACTTTCTGCATCCTATAAACACAATATTTTCCTTTGTTTTCACACATTCACCATTTCGCTGGCACCTTTCTGAAGTAGTGTTGTCCTGGTATCATCAGCCTTTGCAATATGTTAGAGATGTATTGTCTGCCGCATTTTGCACTGGTTTTCTCTTTTTATTTATGGCTAATAATGTGTATACGTTATTCTTTTTTATTATCTACTGTGTAAGATAAGAATATTTCATTCCAAATAAAGAATTCAGTCTTTAATTATATAACTGAATAAAATCTAAAGCCTACAGAAAACATCTTCAGAATTCACACAAAATACAAGAAAAAAAGGCTTAAGTGAAGACCTGGTTGGCTTGGTTATGCCATGACTTCAGAAGGAAAGTATAGAACTAAAAACCCTCACATATAACTCTCTGGATGTGGCAAACATTTACGGATTAATGAATGGGTTCTTCAAGCTTTGCAGCTGTAAGCAGACCATTGTCAAGAAGACTCTAGGACTTTTCTTCTGATTCACTGTTGATAACATCAGTTATGCAAATGTAATAAGTGGAGTTTAAAATATTCTCAGTGAGTTGTACATTTTTACATATCAGTCAGATATGTATAGTAAACTGGAAAAAAAGTTTCAAACACAAGCCTAAAGAATTGCTGCAGCCTCAGAATAAAGCTAAGCAGCATTCTTTAAGGTTGTACCACCCATGTATGGGAGGAGGTTGACATCGTTATAGAAACATCCACTGTAGTCATTGGTTTCTGCTTTCAAAATCTTAACAGAAAGTGTTGGATAAACATGCTTCTACTTTATAGACTTTGCCTTAGTGTCATACCCATACACTGAGTTTTCACTGTTGGTCCTTTCTTAGTCATGGGATTCAAAAGTTCAAGGGAGTTCTTAGACTTAGTTGAGAAACTTGAAAATCTTTCAGTACTGAGAAGATAAACTGGCTCCCTCTTTTGCAGCTGATTCCTTGGCTTTAAACATAAGTCTGAATGTCCTTGTTTTAAAGTTTTCTTCGAAAGGTGCAACATTCACGGAGTAGCTCGCCCTAGAAGATGTGAACGTTTTCCACAGACCTTTGCATAAATGAGAAGCATTGTATGTAGGGCTGTTTAGCAACCAGGTTTTTAATAGCTTGCCCACAGTTTTTCAGCTTATCATTTCATGAAGTGTCTGAGGCAGAAGCTGATGCTAAATTTTTTGAGCAGTATTTCTGTGTGATTTAAAAGACTGCAGGAATATTGCAAAAATATAATCCATTTAGTTTCAACACTTAAATCAACTTATGTGATTTGCTGATAAGATAGAAACTACTACTGACAGGAGGAGCATGGGTAGCATTCATTAGTACTGATAATACACTCGTGAAGGTCTCTGGATATTGAGGATTGAAAACTAAGAGCAACTACTCAGTTGAAGTCTTCTTTTGAGATGCGTGTGTTAGCTGACAACATTCTCTTTAAGGGCTTCTTCACTGGATACTTCCCTCTCCTGTTTATAATGCAGCACAGTATTTTTATTTTTCCCTGTCTGAGAAGCACAGATAATCTGTTAAATGCTGACTTCTTTCCCCTGCTGTGTGTCTTCATGTAACAGTTTCTCACCCACGGATAATAAATTTGCTACATGCTCTGATGACGGCACTGTTAGAATCTGGGACTTTCTTCGTTGCCATGAGGAAAGAATTCTCCGAGGTACGTGTACTAACAGTACTGATTGGAATATTTAAATAGGGAAGGCATTTGTGGCTAAATCATCACAATACCGCAGTACCGGCTTACATCTCCATTAATTTTTTCACATATACACACCGTCTCAGGCTCTTCGAAGAAACTCAGACTCTCTCTAGTTTACAATCATTTTGTAGATTTTTACGACTAATATTATCTTTGAATTTTTTTCAGCTATAAGTTGAATACAAGAGCGCTCCCTCCCCCATTACTTGCTTATTTGTGTGCATCTTTTAGGACTGTGTTCCTTTTCCTATCTTATATCCAGAATACCTTTCCCTAACATTTTGACACTGTAATTTTATTAAATAGCTCATGTTCTCCGGACAGTCCTTACAATATGAATTAACAGACATAGAGGTCTCAAAACTACACTACTCAGCGTTGCTATTTCTGAAAGCAGCTATTAGTAATTTATCAGTATACCACATTTGTACTACATGGCCTCCTCACCTACTAAGTTTGGGAGGGATTGCTTGTTTACTTTTACTGATTTCATAATTATAAATAAACCTCTATGAATTCCTTCATTCTACAAAATCCGTATTTTTACTTGGAATATTTTAGTTATTGGACCAGATTATTAGACTTTATAAAGTGGGGCTGTTGAAATATTAACAACACATCAATACTGTTTATGTGAATTCAGTGCTGTCAGAGTTAAGGAATTAACCATGTGGTATACATATATGCAATACAAATAGCACAACAAAACCATTTATACTTCTAACTAAACCCCATTAGTTTATTATTATTTACTGGGAAGGTAGTATTCTCAAGGGCTTCATTTGAACCTGTTGAGTATACTGTTTATAACCATCAGCACATTCTACGCCATGCCCTTGATTCCAGCGTGCCACACAAATATCATCTTCCTCTGGCACATACATGCAGGGTGAAAAAATGGGTGCCATAGATACTGGATGTGAGGAAATTATTATTCACAGATTTCCCCTTATGTTCAAGAGTCAGCAGAGTTAATTCTCTTGGTTGAATTGTAAGTTTCTTAACAGCTTTTCAGAGTTTTATTTGCAGCATATAATATTGATATTATCTAGACAAGAAATACTCTTGAGATAGTTTAACCCATATTTCAAGCCAGTATATTTGATCACGTTTGCATAAACACTGCTGACATTGTACCTTTATTTTGTTTGGGTTCATCCATAATATATCACTGTAGTTAGCATAAAGGATAAGGGTTCCTGTCATATTGAGGGATTGTCCTCACTATGAAAGTCATAATATTTTACAATTTCAGAATGAAGTGGAGTCTTTAAAATCATCTAGTCTGAGTTATTTTATGGATAAGCACCATGATCCAGAGGCTTGAGTGACATGTTCAAGGTAAAATAGGTTCAGGGCCAGGACAAGAATCTTATAACTTGAATGCCAGCCTAATGCCACACTAATGTTGTATCTTTCCTCACTATTAGTAGATGTCTTAAGCTGTTAAACAGAAATAAGTTTAAAAATATTTTCTAGATTTTGAAAATCCTTAGAAACATAGAGGAAACAAAATAATTTTTATTTAGTAAAAGTAATTCCAAAGTATCAAAATTATTAATTTTACAGTGGACTATATACTACCTAAAGTCTGATATAAAACCACTCAGCAGCTTGGATTTAAAAAAGATGCTATGTGATAACATTTTTCAATCCCATGTTCCAATGAGGCATTATTTAGTTTTGGTAATGAAACTGTTGCTAAATAGTGCTTAAGAAGTTTTCCTCTGAAATTTAGAGAGTACGGGAGATATCATTTAGCAGTTCAATGTTTTTAGATTTTATTCCAGGTGAATTTAGGTAAAGTTAAGTGGATGTAGAATCATTACCTTTTCTTCTTGTAGCTTAAAAAAAACACACCAGTATCATGTCTATATTAATTAAATGAGAGTTGAGTTTCATTTTTTTATATGAGGGCTGTATTTTAGGTTTTATGGAAATTGAATTCAAACATGCACAAAAGCACGAGGAGGCAGCCTCCATGCACTTTTAGGATTTACGTTCTAGTTTATTTATGTCTTTTGATTCTTTTTAAAAATGTTCTACTTTCTTTATAGTCAGAATTTTTTCTTAGTACCTCAGTGAGTATATGAGACAAATAGGAATATATTAAACTCAGTTAATTATTCCACCCAGGCAGTAGTTCTGGTAGCAAATCTGATAGAGTAGAATTATTAGATTCCAATTATCCATCTTCTGTCATTCCTCACTTTTCTAAATTTTATGTGTCTCGGAGATTTCCCATTCTCCACTTGGTGGGTTAGGGGAATGATGGATCTTCAGTTGTTTCAAGGGATGATGTGAAATTCTTTGAATGACATTTGTAGTGAACTTAATTTAGGTCTACTTGAAGAGAGAAAATTGGATCACAAAGTCAACAAATAGGGATAGAATGTTCCAACCTCTCAAATGCGAGATGCCCTGTATTCAGGATGATGTGTTAGGTAGCTCACATGGACGGTGGCTATCAGGCACAGAAGCATACTCCTTTGCATCGTTAGTGTTATGCATCACTTTGGGGGCACTTTAAGTACTAAGAAAATCCAAGAATATTCTAATTAAGCGGAGTTTGTGATTATATTCCAGTTCTTTATCAAATACTTACCTTTTCTACAACATTGCTAAAAAACAGTCTTGTACTCACAAATATTTTCGGTGATACAGTATTTACTACTTCATATAATTACTTTTTCCAATTTTAGACAGTCTAATTTTCAGAAAGTTCTTCCCTTATATAAGAAATCTGCTGCCTTACAACTTGTGTTGCCTTCTGGAATACCAAAAATTAAGTCTGTACTCTCTTCTGCATGGCAACTCATTAAGTATTCAAAGACAACAGTCATGTCTTCTCAATATAGTCTTTCAGCTTTAAGCCTACAGGGTCCCTGTGTATAACAGAAGCCATGATACTGTACTTTTGAGTGCAAAATTTACAGTTGCTTTTTAGTGTCATTTTTGAGATTGTTCTTATGCTTCTTGAAGAAGGAGAAAGTTACATAAGAGAAAAGTAATCAGTTTGGAAGACAAAGTCTCACTCTGTTGCCCTGGCTAGAGTGAGTGCCATGGCGTCAGCCTAGCTCACAGCAACCTCAAACTCCTGGACTCAAGCGATCCTTCTGTCTCAGCCTCCCGAGTAGCTGGGACTACAGGCATGCGCCACCATGCCTGGCTAATTTTTTCTATATATTTTTAGTTGTCCAGATAATTTCTTTCTATTTTTTAGTAGAGATGGGATCTCGCTCTTGTTCAGGCTGATCTCGAACTCCTGAGCTTAAACGATCTGCCCACCTCAGCCTCCCAGAGTGCTAGGATTACAGGTGTGAGCTACCACGCCCGGCCCATTTTCTAAGGTTTTTAATGAGCATAGTTCTATTGTGAGATTTGCTTCTCAAAAGGCTCTGTTGATTGGTTCATAGGTTAAAAAAACAGACATTTATGAAATTGATTATACTGTAGATTGAGAAACCCTATGTACCTGCCCACTCATTACAGAAGCATGTGTAAGTTGCCATAGTTTGTATGCATTCATTTTTTTCTAATATGAATTATGGCACTCAGTTTATGTACTGGTATTAAAAGACCATTATTGATTGACTGATTGATTGATTGAAACAGGATCTTGCTCTGTCTCCCAGGCTAGAGTGCATTGGCATCATTATAGCTGACTGCAACCTCAAACTCCTGGGCTCGAGTGATCCTCCTATCTAAGCCTCCCAAGAGACTAGGGCTATAGGTGCGCATCACCACGCCTGGCTAATTTTTCTGTTTTTTGTAGAGATAGGGTCTTGCTTAGGCTGATCTTGACCTCCTGGCCTCAAGCAATCCTCCTGCCTCAGCCTCCCAAATTGCTAGGATTTCAGGCATGAGCCACTGCACCTGGCCTAAAGTAACATTTTAAACACCAGGAGTATCTTAGACTAAGTGAGCCTATAGGTTACTTAGCATTTTATTTCAAGTGAAATAGTGCCATTAAAATCTATTTAAAAATAATGAGCATATCTTATATGCAAGTTGCCTAGGAGAGTTTTTAAAAAGGAATGACCCCTATCCTCATGCTTCTTTAAGTAAGGAAGGCAAGATATTTTCACAAACTTTAAAGACTTTTGATAATATTGGAGAAGAGTCATGTGAGTATTAGGAGTAGAGCCTAGACTTGGAAGCAGATCACTTACTACTGTCAGGTTAAAAATTCAGAATGAGTAAGAATACCGAAATAAATTTTAGTGAGAGCCATTATACTCTTAAAAAGAATCCAGTTTACAGGTTTCAGCGTGCTTAATTTTATTTTACTGTCTTGATTTTAACAATAATAATAGCTGACACATTATATTTACTATGTATCAGCATATTCTAAGTATTTTATTTAATCTTCTCAATAACTCTATGAGAAAAGTACTGATTGTTCCCTATTTTATAAATGAGATAAACCAAGGCACCAAAAGTTAAATATACCTCTCAAAGGTCATGTATATCTCATGTCTTATAACAGGTGGGGTTAGGATTTGAACCCAGGTGGTTTGGCTCCAGAGTTTACACTATATTAAACTGCATTTTTTTGTTTTAAAGAAAAATGTTGGTACATATTTAACAGTATCTTCCTAAACTGTAATGACAGAATCGTGAAGTAAAGATTTTGGTAGGGAGAAGAGAGTAGAGGGAATTAATTTAGGTACTGAAGTTCATTTTAACATTCTTTAAAACTTCCCATGTAGGTTATAGGTTTTGAATGTATGATAATATTTAACAACAAAAATTTTAAACCACAACGAACAGTTCAGATTGGAGTATAAGGTATATAATAGGTTATTTAAATAGAAAATGGACATAAGGAATTATACTAAGGTATAATTTAGGAAGTAAGATCAGTTTTTAGTTTTCTAATATAGCACTTAACGAGATTAAATAGAACCCGTGAGTACTCACCATACAGTTTAAGAAGAAAAATATTATTAATACTATTGATCAGTCTCTGTATGCCTCTTCCTGATTACATTCGACTATGATTTTTACTCAGTAAGGTAATCCCTCGCCTCCAGAAAATCTTGTGGTTCAGCAGTGTGTTTTTGAACTGTGCGAAGACATGTTTACAGTGTCTCGAGTGTTCAAGAAAAACTGATGCTTTCTTATTGGAAATAATTGTATGTATTAAAGTAACATTGGTAAACCATGTGTTTTATGGTAGTGAATGTAATTTATTTCTACAAGGTTTTAACAAAATATTCTCCCAAATTTTGTCTAAGACAAAAAACAAAAATACCTGGGTTCCTTTAACATAGCCCCATAGCAGAATAACTCCTTTCAGACATAGCATATTTAAATGCTAAAAGCATTTCACATCTCATTTAATCATCCAAACAACCACGTGGACCCATATAGCTGCCTGTTTTCTCTCTCTGTAGTTTCTTATTTTGAGGAATTTATTTAAGGCACTTTTCTCTCTGCTATCCTGAAAAGACTGGCTTATATAAACTCTTGGTAAGTTCTCTTACATAAATAATAATCTGGGAAAAAGACTTACTATTTAACTTCTAAGGCACACGATTTAAAGAAATTAGTAGAGTCCTGAAATATTCATTTTATATGTTGTGTTCCTATTTTTATAGGAACTGTTTTAAATTTTCATACTGGGTTTTGTTCTTTTCATCGCTATGGTTATTTAAAATATTGTACATAATATGGCAAAAACTTGTTGAAAATGAATCTGTGGCTTTCTTGGGCTGGTGGAGCTGTACACTGCTGCTGTTATATTCAATGTTTTAATTAAGAATCAAGAACCATTTTCAGACATTCTTGAATATGAAGATTCCAATTTTTTAGTTCTTGGTTATAGTGAGCTATCATCATGCACCTGTACTCCAGCCTGGGCAACAGGATGAGAGACCTTGTCTCTTTTAAAAAAAAATTCCAATTTTTTAACAGCAATAAATCCCTATGACTAATAATTTAGGCAGTTGATTTTCAGAAAAAGCCTTTATATCTCTGCGTTTCTATAGTTGTCTGCTTCATTTTATTTTGAGTGAGACTTATATTTTTGTTTGCTGGTGAATTAGTTACCTACCCTGTTTTGTTACAGAATTTCCCAGCTGATCAAATCTTTGATAGTTTTTAAAGTTAAAATTCTGAGCTTTGGAAAGGTTGATAAAATTAGATAAATATGTAATATGCTTTGGCTTTTTAATTTATAGTGGGTAGATCCTTTAATAAAGTGTATGATTTAAGTATGGTATCATAAAATAATAATAATTTTCATCAATGAGGGAATTAAAGTCCCAAAACAAATACTGGTTTTTTCCATAGTCATTTTTTTCCTTTTCTCATTTTTATGATATACCAAAAAGCCATATCTCAGCAATTTCTAAGAAGCACCTACACTGCTATGATCTCTTTAGTTACGAAGAGACCAGAATAAGAATTTCTATTTAAGGGAAGAAATGGTAGTTTCTAGGTCATTTATTCTTTTTTAAAGATTGCTTCAGAAAATAGCCTTAATTTCTCCAATTGCACATTAAATCTCTCAAAACCAATCTGCCAGTGCTTCTTTTTGTTTTTTTCGCCTGAATGTATATTTTAATATTTACGGTAGTTCTTTGAGAGGACGGAGTTAATATTGAGTATAAATAGCCTCTTTAGTATGGCCTTCTCCCTTTGCCTGTTAACGACTGTGGAGTCCTCTCGGTTTCCAGGTTTGTTTCATCAAAAATGGAAATTGTAAGTATTCTACCACAGTGAAACAATTAAAAAATACTGAGGGAAGTTGACATGAATGCAGAATCATGGAGTATGAAGGTGGGTCCTAGAAACTCCTTATCAGAGAGCTCAATATTTTATCCCCAAAAGAAATTTTTTGTATATTATTAAAAGTAATTTGTGATGCTATCAGTTATCAAAGGTTAAATTAGTAGTTCTTAGTCCTATCAGGCCTAATGACTGATTTTTCTAATAAATAATTTGTAATCTGTTCTCTTCTGAAATGAACTTCCTTGATGACTGCCACACATACAACTTTTTAAAAAAGACACCAACACAAATACATACATATGTATGCATGCACAGGCTCTAACCAAAAAAAATAAAAGCCTCTTTCCAGAATGCTCAGTAAGGGATATTACAGCCTCTGTAGAGAATAAGTGGTTTGGAATTAAGTCATGCTAAAACAACCCTATTTTTGTGGGATTACTAGAGGGGTCAAGGACATAGTAGCCAGACCATAGGCAATCTTCTGAACTAATCTATGGGTCATGGTAGAAGAAAGTGGCTTTATGCTGCATGATTGAAAGGTCATTCCCAAAGTAAGTTTTCAGTCAATGTTACCTGTGAGGCAAGTATGCAGAGAGTGCTAGAAAATTCATGTCTTGGCCCCATCCTGTTTAACATTTTTTATTAATTTAAATGGTTTTCTTTGTGAATTTATGGATGGTCAAAACTACAAGTAGTGGTTCTCTAGATTTCAGGATTTGAGAAGATATGGTGACCTGTTCATTAAGATAAATATCTTAATGTTTATCTTAATAGAAATTTAAATGTAAAATTTAAAATAGAGATAAATGTAAAGTCCTGTACTTAAGTTTCTAGCCTCAGTTCCAGAGTTTATTAGACTGGTTTATTAGAGTTCATATAAAAACAGCCCTGGGTTTTAGATGATTGGCGTGAACTCTTGAGGTGTCATGCCCTTCCCCATTTAATAAAAATAGATATTCAGAATGATGGAGCTTCATTTTTTTTTTTTTTTTTTTGAGACAGAGTCTCACTGTGTGGCCCAGGCTAGAGTGCCGTAGCGTCATCCTAGCTCACAGCAACCTCAAACTCCTGGGCTCAAGCGATCCTCCTGCCTCAGCCTCCCGAGTAGCTGGGACCACAGGCATGCGCCACCATGCCCAGCTGATTTTTTCTATATATTTTTAGCTGTCCAATTAATTTCTTTCTATTTTTGGTAGAGACGGGGGTCTCACTCTTGCTCAGGCTGGTTTCGAACTCCTGAGCTCAGACAATCCGCCCATTTCGGCCTCCCAGAGAGCTAGGATTACAGGCTGAGCCACCGCGCCCGGCCTGGAGCTTCATTTTTAAGGGGAGTTGATTAGAATGGAGGAGGCTCTGTAAATCATGAGAAGCACTAAATGGATCTTTAGTATTCAGGTTGGTTAAAGGGAACTTTGAAGAGGGTTATAGTCATTTTGAAATATTTAAAGAATTTTGTATGAAAATAAAATTGAATTTATTTTGTGTGGGTCTGGAATGTAGGGGGTGGGGAGGATAGAGGGAGGATGTAGGACATCGTATTTGGATTTAATTATAGAAATTTCTTTCTATAAAAAGATAAGAGAACCAGGGCTATTGTGTGAGCTGTTGGGCTTCCCTTTGCTGAAATTTTGCCACATTTAGCTTACCACCTGCTAGGGAGATTATCAAAGGCATTTCCTTTTCATATGGATGGTTGGATTTGATAATATTTAACCTGAATTATGTTGTCTGTTAACCATAGTTCTGTATTTTAGGGCAGACTCCAGTCTAAAAAATCTGAAAGTCAAGCATGTAGACACATTCATTACAGAGGGCTGAGTGGATAGGATATATTCCAAAAGGAGATGTGGCCAACCTCTGTTGATCATTGGATGTTGTTTACCCTATTGTTTGAAGTAGTGACTGAAGCTGCAAAATCCACCTAATCTTTTAAAAATATTTTAAAATATATATTTATGCTTTTTAATTTTATATACACATATATACAGTGAAATGCACAGATCTTAAATGCATAATGTAATGTATTTTTACATATTTATATACCTATCTAATCAACCTCTAGATAAGTTAAAGACTATTTTCGGCAGTCCAAAGATTTCTTCATGCCCGATTCCCACCATAGTATTTTATTAGGTAGTTTAGGCTTTGAAAAATATTTTTCATTAAATTATTTTCCCTTTTTCTCTCCTGTTAATGAAATTTATTTTATGGTTTCTATTATTTCACCTTCCATTGTGTAGAGTTCTCTTAGTTATCTTTCACTGATTTGCTTCTATATTCTTTTGAAAATATTCTGATGTTTTATTACTTGTTCTGAGTAGCTTCATCTGCTAGTTTCCTGTTACTAAAAGCAGCTCAATGAAAGTTAGTGTATCAAGAGACAGTGCTGCATATAATTACAATCACAGGCTCTAGAACCTGGAGGTTAGTCAGTGGTTTTAGCCCGTGTGACACTGGGCAAGTTGCAATACTGTGTCTGAATCCCTATCTATAAAATGGGGATTAATAAGTAGTACTGACTTTAATGAATTATTTTGAGAATTAAATGCATTAATTCATGAGAAGCACTTAACTAGTGCCTGCCTTCACATAAAGAGTGTTCAATGTTAGCTGCTATTATGTCATTTCCAAAGCTAATTTCAGAGCCTTCTTCCATATCTCTGGCCTATTTAAGAATAAAAATGGTTATTTCAGAAGTGTATTTTATTTTTCTTAAATGTTTTTCAGTTATTGTTATTACGGTGGTACAGGTTTTTATTCACAAGTAGTTTATAAATGTGGCCACTTGTTTAAACAATGTTGTCATGATTTTCTAGTGTTTTTAGAAGTAAAAAATTCAACAGATAATGAAGTGAGAATTGGCTTTTGTAAGGTCTTACAGAAGCATTTAAAAATTTGTCTTAATTGTTAGATGCATAAAATATTTAATGATTACCCACTGTGGCCAACATGCTATGCTTGGTTCTTTTACTGATAAAAATTTAGAAGATATGGCCTCTTCCTTTCAGCACCGTGTCCAACACTTCCTAGTTGTCCCATTTCTTCAGACAGCTTCTTGAATTGATGACATACCACACAGGACTTGCTATATACAGTGGCAGTGAACAGTCTTCACAGCTCATCATGTTGCAGTAGGCTGTGGTCATTCATGTCCAGACTGTTTCATGAGGACAGCATTTAGTTTTCCTGGCGTGGGGGGAGAATAGGTTTTTTCTTGCCGACAAATCTTAGTCACAGGAATTATTAATTCCTAAATTCATTTAGTGATAAGAAAGTTAGATGAGCTCTGGTAAAGTGGCATTTTGTAATTTATTTTTTTAAAATTTATTTTATTTTATATTTTTTGCCATTTTGGGTAAATAAGATGATCAGCAGTAAGGAGTCTAGGGGGAACATGTACTATTTGTATTTTTTGTTGCAGTAGACAAGATTTAAACAGCAATCGAATGCCATCTGTTCGGGCCATCCTGATCGTTGTCTGCCTCCACCCCATCGAACTTGTCAGTTTGACAGACCAGCTGGAGTATAACCTGTCTGTCCCCAGAGTCTTTGGTGTAATTTGTTGCAGGGTCGGAGCCAAATCCTTACCTAGGATGAAGCAGATGTGGGCTGACTAAGTGATTCTAAGAGCAAACAGATTGGTACTAAAGATGACATCTAGAATTAAAGAGCATCTTCAGTTTAGTGATTTCTGAACTAAAATCCTGCTCCTTTCTTTAAGTCATATAGTACAGAATCCAGTTTTTTTTTTTTTAATTTAATTTAATTTAATTAATTTATTTTTTTTGAGACAGAGTCTCACTCTGTTGCCTGGGCTAGAGTGCCGTGGCATCATCCTAGCTCACAGCAACCTCAAACTCCTGGGCTCAAGCCATCCTTCTGCCTCAGCCTCTCGAGTAGCTGGGACTACAGGCATGCGCCACCATGCCTGGCTAATTTTTTTCTGTATGTTTTTAGTTGTCCGATTAATTTCTTTGTATTTTTAATAGAGACGGGATCTTGCTCTTGCTCAGGCTGATCTCGAACTCCTGAGCTCAAATGATCCACCCACCTTGGCCTCCCAGAGTGCTAGGATTACAGGCGTGAGCCACCGCGCCCGGCCCAGTACCCAGTTTTAATGTTCTTTCTCTAGCCCTGAATATTAAATACCAGTTTGGTGTTATTAATATTTTAGAATCTTTTTCATAACAATTGAATCAGATCATTTCATTTAGTTTGCAGAAATTTATGCAAACTGTTCCATTTATATCATTTATTTTTGAGAATATTTTTAGTTTTATAGTTTTAATGTGCCATGCAAATACAAGTTCCTAAGGCTCTTCTGGGTGAAAATAAAATTTTTTTTTTTTTTTTTTTTTGAGACAGAGTCTCACTCTGTTGCCCTAGGTGGAGTGAGTGCCATGGCGTCAGCCTAGCTCACAGCAACCTCAGACTCCCGGGCTCAAGCAATCCTACTGCCTCAGCCTCCCAAGTAGCTGGGACTACAGGCATGCACCACCATGCCCAGCTAATTTTTTCTATATATTTTTAGCTGTCCAGTTAATTTCTTTCTATTTTTGGTAGAGACGGGGTCTGGCTCTTGCTCAGACTGGTCTCAAACTCCTGAGCTCAAACAATCCGTGCGCCTCAGCCTCCCAGAGTGCTAGGGTTACAGGCGTGAGCCACCACGCCCGGCCTAAAATGTTTATTAAATTTTTTAAGAATATTTACTAGGCATTTAATTCAGTTTATTAAATTCCAGAGAAATCATTAATCAGCTACTATAAAATATCTTAACTTTTAAAATTATTATAACTGTTTTAAATGTAATTATTTTTTTATTTTTATTTTATTATTTTTTTTTTTTTTTTGAGACAGAGTCTCACTCTGACCACAGAGCATAGTGGCATCATCGTACTTTACTGCAAGCTCAAACTCTTGGGTTCAAGAGATCCTCCTGCCTCAGCCTCCCAAGTATCTGGGACTACAGGCGTGTACCACCATGCCCAGTTAATTGTTTTCTATTTTTTGTAGAGATGAGGTCTCTTGCTCAGGCTGATCTCGAACTCCGGGCCTCAAATGATCCTCCCGCCTTGCCCTCCCAAAGTGCTAGGATTACAAGCATGAGCCACTGCGCCTGGCCCCTAAATGTAATTTTTTTTTAATATTTTGACTTTTTTTTACATATCTCTTTTCCCACATGGAGAAATAAGGTGATACTTTTTAATTTTAATTTTTTTTAGAGACAAGGTCTCTGTCACCCAGGATGGAGTGTAGTGGCATGATCAAAGCTCACTACAGCTTCAAACTCTTGGGCTCAAGTGATCCTTCTGCCTCAGCCTCCCGAGTAGTTTGGACTGTAGGCGTGTGTCACTATGCCCCACTAAGTTTTCTTATTTTTTGTGGAGACGGGGTCTCTCTGTGTTCCTCAGGCTGCTCAAACTCTTGGCCTCAAGCAGTCTTCCTGCCTTAGCCTCCCAAAGTTCTGAGACTACAAGTGTTATCCACTGAACCTGGCCAGCTGATACATTTTTGATTTAGGAAGCAAATATTAGAAATGAAAGCCCATGAAGTGATAGGTATTTGAAAGGCTTAGCATGGTGGAGGAAAATTTCAGTCTTGACCAGGAGGTACGCTTAGGACTGTGGTCATTGTAAAGGTTAAGTTTTGGCACAGTTATTGAGGTCTGGTCTTTAAAGAGAAAGTAGTCAATGCTGGTATTTCCTTCATCATTATTTTAGAATCATGTATGA
This sequence comes from Avahi laniger, assembly GCA_963575035.1. Taxonomy (NCBI): domain Eukaryota; kingdom Metazoa; phylum Chordata; class Mammalia; order Primates; family Indriidae; genus Avahi; species Avahi laniger. Next base: position 3,572 of record CAUYSK010006102.1, on the reverse strand, counting down.
GTTAATTAAACATGTGCTAAACATTACCAGGCAATAAATCTATTATATTTCCAAAATTAAAAAAAATTTTTAAAAGAGATATACAGGTTTACTTCAAATTCCCTAATACAAATATAGGTTAAAGCTAATAAACCTATTTTAAAATGGAGCTTATGAATATTTAACCTATTATTCCCCAAAATATCTGTTAATACCTAATTTCCCACATGATCTTAGGGAGACCACATTTCCTTTTTCTACTGTGTGTTACACAGACATTGCATTTTATAAATATTTTTTATTTTAACAAGCCTTTAAACATTTTTTTAAAAAATTGGTTCTTGTTATATTGAAGTTCATGGTTTTGACCTGTGTGATGGTATCCAAAGATGAGTTTAAATTGTAGCTCCTGCTTGTTAAGTAACCAGGTTTTCATGATGCATAAAAAGTAAGTGGGAATAGCCTAATAAGAGGGCAGTGAGGGTGACAATTACCTGTCTCTCACCCAAAACTCCCGCACAGTGCAGATTTCCTCAAAAATGATGTGCTTTTGAAGACAGTGACTTTTATGTTTGCAGTCTCAGACTGAAGCTCCAGACATCTTCTAGGGCCCTGAAGGAAACAGTATGAACTTGAGCAGCTGGCACATGCTTACCCTATGTCCCTAGAACCTAGATATGAAAATCTTCCAGTTTTATCTAGAAGGTGGGAAATAGGTGGGTTTTTTTCATAGGTTTTTTAAAAAGCTGATTTTATAGTTGATAAAAACATGTTTTCTGTCCTTTTTAGGGGGGCAGAGAGGACCTTTTTGATTATCATTCCCTTCAAGTTCTCAGAGACTTCTAGTTTTTAACTTTTATGATAAACATATAAATAGATTAGTTTTAAAATATGTATTTTCTTGGCCAGATGCGGTGGCTCATGCCTGTAATCCTAGCACCCTGGGAGGCCGAGGCAGGAAGATCACTTGAGGGCAGGAGTTCAAGACCAACCTGAGCAAGAGTGAGACCCCGTCTCTACTAAAAATACAAAAAATTAACAGAGCATGGTGGCATGCACCTGTAGTCCCAGCTACTCAGAAGGCTGAGGCAAGAGGATTGCTTGAATCCAGGAGTTTTGAGGTTGCTGTGAGCTAGGCTGATGCCACGGCACTCTAGCCCAGATGACAGAGTGAGACACTGTCCAAAAAGAAATACACATTTATAAAATGCTTACTTAGTGTCTATGGTAGATTCGTTTGTGTTTAAAGAAACTAGTTATTTATGCTAAATTTGCATTTTTGGTTTTTGTACCTCTGGATGTGATTAATACTTATAGAAATAACATTCAACTGCTAAATGGGAGATTCTGCACATTAAAAAAAATATTTTCAGTGAAAGAGCACATATGAAAATCTTCATTTTCTTCTCACAGCTAACTAATTTATTATCCGCATATTCCAGTAGTTAAGGTGAGCACTTTTGTTGCCAAAAAAGTTGTCCTCTTTCATTTTTTCCTTAGATCTTTAGCTTTATTATTGTTGAGCATTTTTCTGGAGCCCTTGTTTTAAAATACCTCTAAACCTGGGTGTAGCCTAGATACTTGGACATGCCTCCAATTGGAATGAGCCTTGATTAACTCCTGCTCATTCTGGTAATCAACTTGGCTAGATAGGATTCTCCTATGCCTTAACAGTTTTCTTTATGATCATCAGTCATGCTTTCTACTTTATCTGAACCATTCAAAACATTTTAGTATGGTCTTGACATTAAAAGCAAAACGAAAGAAATCTTATACCAAAGTCATCCAAAGCTGCCCTCCCTGTGAATTTAGATGTATGTTAATAAGCCATGTTTTAGAGTCATTTTGTAAGCCTAGAACATTTTAGTCTATTTTCAATCTGCTGTTTTCGCAATTGTGAATGCCCTTCAGCCAAAGACCAGCAAGTGTAGTTGAACAAGTTGGATTTATTACTCCTTGCCACAGAGAACATAGGAAACCATGGGATGTCTCAGTAAGAGGGTGTTAGAATCTATTGCAGAATTTGGATTTTGGATAATTTGGGAGAGGGTCTAAGGAAGTAGGGGCTTGCTCTGGATTGGTTCCTGTCAGAAAGTGGAAGTAATGTTTTGATTGGGTTTAATCTTACAGGAAGGACAGACTAGAAGGAAGGAATAGTTGTCACTGATTTCATAAGAGACAGATGTTTCGTATTTTGTGAGTTGTCCAATAACCTCCTTTTGTCTCACTTTGTCATGATCTCAGAATGAGTACATTTGATGTAAATGTTTAATGAGATTGTCCAACAGAAGAACAAAATGGTTAAGCTGTAAATGTCAAATCAGTTTATAATAACATTGAAACTTAGCTCTGAACACCAGATTAATTCTCAGAGATTTGTGGCTGCTTTTTTTTTATTATTTCTCAAAGCATTCAAATTCAACTAGCCTTTACTATTTAGGGAGGTCAGGATTAAGTAGCAGTGACATGCAGGTAAAGGTTGGAGGTAAAGGTTGAAACAAGCTGTAGTTGACGCCAACAGTTACATTTTTACAAAAACCAAGCAATTGGGAAGCATTTGGTGGCATATTAACCAACATGTGCCATTTTTCAGCTGGCTATACGAAGTAGTGGGTGAAATATGAGTATGTTCTTTTTAAGAAATAAGATAAGTGAGTTTTCCTGCATTCATCTCTCTTAGGGATCCTAGGGTTTACCCCACTGAATTTAGTGTCTAGTTTTTAGTGCTTCAGGAGTTGTTTCTTTACACCTGGTAAGAGTCAACTGCTCATTTTCTATGTGGTATATGTTAATACAGAGCAGTGGATATCAAAGAAATTTTAAAGATTTTGACGACTTATTATCTATTAAATATAACAAACTATAATAATGATAAAATTCCTTATGAAATGTCATTTACCTTAGGCAAAGAAAGAACCACGTTTTTAAAAGCTCTACTCTCCAGCTTTGTTATGTGCATCAAAGATCACTGAATAGATCTTTGTGTTTATTCATTTATTCAGATAATTTCTGTGTCCTGCGAGCCAGGTGAGGCACTGAATGTAGGGGATGGGGTTGATCACTCCTATCTTCATGAGCAGTGCAGGTGACTACTGGAGCCATTTGGTTTTGGAGTATCACTGCATGTGTGCACGTGCGCGTGTAAGACAGAGTCTTGCTCTATCACCTCAGCCGGAGTGCAGTAGCATCATCACAGCTTGCTGCAACCTCAAACTCCCGGGGTCAAGCCATCCTCCTGCCTCAGCTTCTAGAGTAGCTGGGACTACAGGTGTGTGCCACCGTGCCTGGCTAATTATTTCTCTATTTTTAGTAGAGTCTGGGTATTCCTCTTGCTCAGGCTGGTCTGGAACTCCTGCCCTCAAGCAATCCTCCCTCCTCGGTCCCCCAGAGTGCTAAGATTACAGGCGTGAGCCACCTTGTCTGGTCCGAAGTATCGCTTTTTTTTTTTTTTTTTTTTGAGACAGAGTCTCACTCTTTTTGCCCGGGCTAGAGCGAGTGCTGTGGCGTCAGCCTAGCTCACAGCAACCTCACACTCCTGGGCTCAAGCGATCCTCCTGCCTCAGCCTCCCGAGTAGCTGGGACTACAGGCATGC
>CAUYSK010006101.1:0-24676 GCA_963575035.1 Avahi laniger | reverse complement strand
CTCGTATACTTTCCTGGATTAAACTTAAACCCATTATCCAAAGTGAGGCACCACGAGATCGGAAAAATGGGCTCCACTTGTACTCGCCATCAAATTGGCACTAACCGATCAACACTAGGGTGATCACATGGTAGAAATACTCTCTAGGAATTAGGGGGATGGGGGGGTAAGTCTGCAACTAAATGACATGGGGAGCACTATAGGGGGGAAGGGCATGTCTTTAACCCACACTTGGGTGAGGCAAAGACATAAAGTGTAACCATAATGTTTGTACCCTCGCAATACCCTTGAATAAAAAAACAAACAAACAAAAAAAAACCAAGAAGTGTCAAAGTGAAACATCAGAGATATCAACTGTCAAACTTAAGGAAATTGGACATTCCCTACTTAATAACTTAATATATATTTTTCTCATTGCTTTCTGAATGAAAGAAGAGTAATCGCCAAGAAAAGCAAACTCAGCCAGGTTGTCATTCCCACCAATTCTTGTGTCCGAGCCAGTCTTGGTGGTCTGGATTAGCTACCATGTGCTTTCTAGAAATTATCCTGATTTGATTTTTAGACTTTGCTCAAAAATAAGTGGGTTTTTTTTTTGCATCTTCTATCACTCTTCTCATTTTTTAATTCATTTATTATATTACAATTCATTTTTAATTGATTTATAATATTGTTTTTATGTCTTAAATTTTTTTTCTGATTAGAATAAATCCAATTGTTTATTTTATGCTAGGTCTTCATGTGAAACCTTTAATGAGCTCAAATCTGCCTTGAACATTTTTGTCCACCAAAAAAAATAAAAAAGAAAACTTCCCAGTGCTGTGAGTACTGAAAATTTTATTAAAGCTTCTATGAGAAGTAAGCAAAAGGCTTTGCTCGTCACAAGGGCAAAGTAAACACAATCCCCATTAGATGCCTGTGTTCATTCCCCAGTGATTCCCTCCATTTTGCAAGCAAATTTATCTTCCCCATCTCTTTCTCTCTATTTGTGTTCGTTTTCTAGCCACAAATTCAAAGGATTTATCAAAGATATTAATCCATCTTCCTAAGGGGAATACTATTGCTAAGATTTCTCCTTACTGTTTTTAGCTCCTTTAAAAAAATATTTGTTGCCTTTGGATAGTCTACTACAAGTTTTCTATCTAAGGTATAGGTTCAAAGGATATAAATACAGTACTTTGTGGGCCTCTTTCAGACCAAAGCTCCAAAGTCCCTTGTCCCTAATATCTTTCTTCTTTTATTTCTACCACATGTTGAATAACCCTTAAGTGCTTTTCATTCTACCTTTATATTATTTACCACCCTTTTAAATCCCTATGGGGCCTCATCACGATTCACTTGGACTTTTAAAATCACATCCTCTGATTTCTGATCTCTGACTTTTCAATCTTTTAACTCTCAAAATTATAGTACATATTGTTATTAAAACTTACTTATTTAAATAAAAGAAATAAATATCATAACTCTTCTGCTAAAAACTGGCTTTCCATGTTAGTTAAAAAAAAAACCAAAAAACCAATCAAACAGCATGACATTCATATCCCTCCAATATCTGACAATTTATTTTTTAGTTATTTCTTAGCTACACGTTATTGCAGCATTCAAAAATGTTTTAAAAATTTTTCCCAACTTTAAGGCATAATTGACAAATAAAATTTATATATATTTAAAGTATACATGATGTGTACATTATGAAATGATTAAATCAAGCTAATTAACATGTCAATTGCTTCATGAATTACTTTTTAAGTTTCATTTTGTTTTTGACAAATAATATTAGTATATATTTATTGGGTACAATATGATGTTTTGACATATGTATACATTATAGAATGATCAAGTTAGGATAATTAACATATCACCTCAAATTTTATCGTTTATTTATGGTGAGAACATTTAAAATCTTCTCTTTTAGCTATTTTGACATGCACATTATTATTAACTATAATCACCATGTTGTGCAATAATAGATCACCAGAGCTTATTCCTCCTAACTGAAAGTTTGTATCCTTACGCCAATATGTTTCCTTTCCCTGTGTACCCTCCCACACAGGCCCTCAACCTCTGGTAACTACCCTTCTACTCTTTACTTCCATGAATTTGACTTTGTTAGATTCTAATTTACTAATTGTTGATATAAGTGAAATCATGTGATATATGTCTCTCTGTACCTCAATTTTTTCACTTAGCATAATATCTTCTAGGTTTAACCACGTTGTTGTAGATGTCAGAATTTCCTGCTTTTTTTTTAAGGTTGAAAAATATTCCATTATGTATATATATCGCATCTTTAATATTCATTCATCCATTGATGGGCATTTAGGTTGTGTCTATGTCTTACCTGTTGTGAATAATGCTGAAATGATTATGGTAATGCACACATGTCTTTGACATACTGGTTTTAATTCCTTTGGGTATATACTCTGAAGTGAAATTGCTGGATTGTACCCTAATTCTATTTTTAAGTTTTTTTTTTTTGAAGAACCTCCATAGTGTTTTCCAAAATGGTAAAACTAATTTAGATTCCCCCCAATAGTGTACAGTGGTTACCTTTTTAATACATCCTTGCCAACACTTAGGCTTCATCTTTTTGATAATAGCCATTTGAAAAGATGTAAGGTGGTAGCTCACTGTGATTTTAATTTGCATTTCTCTGATTTGAGATTTTCAATATTTCTTCATATATTGGTTGGCCATTTGTATTTATTTTTTTAAGAATGCCTTTTCAGTTCCTTTGTCCATTTTTAAATAGAATATTTTTTGTATGAGCAGTTGGAGTTCCTTGCATATTTTTATATTAGCCCTTTATCCAATGTGTGATTTGCAAATATTTTCTCCCAATCTGTAGGTTGTCTCTTCACTTGTCAATTATTTCCTTTGTTGAGCAGAGCCTTTTTCGTTTGATGCCATCCTATTTGTCTGTTTTTGCTTTTGTTATCTGTGCTTTTCGGATCATATCCAAGAAATCACTGCCCAGACCAACATCACGAAGTATGGTCCCTATATTTTCCTCTAATAATTTTACACTTTCAGGCCTTATGTTCAAGTTTTTAATATGTTTTGAGTTGATTTTTGTGTAAGGGGCAGATAAGAGTCCATTTTCATTCTTCTGCATGTGGATATCCAGTTTTCCAAATACCGTTGATTGAAGAGAGTGTCCATTATGTGTTCTTGGCACCTTTGTCAAAAATCAGTTGGTTGTAAATGTGCAGATTTCTTTTGGGGCTCTCTATTCAGTTCCATTGGTCTATATGTCTGTTTTTATGCCAGTTCCATGTTGTCCATGTTGTTTTGGCCTCTTTCAGTTGCCAATATACATTTAAGATTCATCCATGTCTTTGCATGGCTTGATAGCTCATTCCCTTTTATTGATGAATAGTATTCCATTGTTGGCTATGTCAGGTTTGTTTATTCATTCACATATTGAAGAACATCTTATTTGCCTCCAGTTTAGGAAAATTATGAATAAGGCTGCTATAAACATTTCTATGTGGGCCTTTGTGTAGACACAAATTTTACAATTAGTTGAGTAAATATGTAGGAGCAAGATTTCTGGATGGTATGGTAAGACAATGCTTAGCTTTGTAACCAAAACAGCATGGTACTGGCACATGTGTCGGAAACTGACAAACTTTCCTCCAAAATGACTACACAATTTGCATTAATACCACCAATAAGTGAGAATTCTAGTTGCCCCATGTCCTTACCAGCAATTAGTATTATCAGTTATTTTTTCTATTTTTATCCATTCTAATACATGTGTAGTGATATGTTTGCACACTTTAAAAATATATTTCTGTGAGAATTATGGTTCTACCAGTTTGGAAATTATTATTCGACAATTTTATTTCTAGTATCTCTTTGGTATATAAACTCAATTTTTATCAATAATATGAGAAATCACAATATGAAATTATATGATCTTTATAAAATAATATGTTTGTATCTATGTTTATATGTTGATATGAAGCTGTTATTTCACATATTCAGTTAATTCAAACTGGTAGGGATGTGGATTTAATTAAAAATCAGCAAAGTAATTTGATTTTGCTTTATTTGCTCTGATATCCATGAATTGGAATAGGAAACATCAAAGATCTATTTACTAACTCATTGATATTATTTTATTTTCCTCCAGAGTCATAGAAGAGTGTGTGTTTTATAAAATTATTGAAGTTAGTATGCAAAGATGCTGCTGAATATGAGATACTTGGCAGCCAGAGAATAAGGAGAAAACTCAGTGTGATATGTGATTTTTGCTGAGATAAGGTCACTTATTTTCACATCCATTTTATTCCAGTTGCTATTTAGGGTTTATATAATTTGGTAACCCACTGTTGGGGGCTCATAAATTAATGCAAAATTCATACAGTTTAATTCATGGTGCAAAATGTCAAGATATTATAAGCTCACAAGAAAAAGTTTTTAGGCTGATTATTACAGAATTAGAATCAGTAGGGTTTCAAATGAAGAGTGATTAGAGTCCATATGTTTTTTTGGAGGAAAGGGATAAGCCAATATGAGATTTAGAGGAAGCTCTTACTTTTTTGATGAATATTTCACCATTCCCATATGAGCTTCAGCAGTAAGATATCCATAAAGTAGTTCTATCATTCTGTTCACCAGCAGAGTCTGAGATTTATGTAAGGAAGTAAGCTCAGCAACAGGTTGCATTTATTATAAAAATACTTTGTAAAGTTAACCAATTCTTGAGCAATTGGCCCAATTTGAATGCTATGAAAGAGATGACAGGATGATTATACGAGATAGCCACTCAGGATGGGGCCCACCTGGCCTACATGTCCCTGGACTACCAGCAAAGGCTCTCTCTATTTTTCATGCTCCCAAGCTAGAGCTCTCAAAGCCTTGAGGATCTTAACATCCCCTTCCTCTTGTTCAGCGAGCTGACTGCCTGCTCATATGGACAACAACCTGAGTCACTATGTAAGTTGTTGAGCATTTATTTGATTTTAAGCATCTTAATAACTAAATGATAGTTATGCCTCCTGATCTATACATTGTACATCACATATCTGGGAAGCATGAAAGAGGAAGAATAGTGCAGTTTATAGTATTTGGGCTTTGATGTCATGAAGACAAGGTTTTGAATCATGCTCTTTTGTTTATATTCTTGACAAAGTAATAGAATTTCTTGGAACTTCACTTTGTTCACCTATGAAATTTAGACTGTGATATTTATCTTACTGAGTTTTAGTAAGACTTAAGTGGAAGGGTTAGCGCTTTATAGTCACCTAATAAATAGTCTCCCTCTTCTCCAATTTGGTAATCAATAATCAAATCTCCATGGTATACACATATCACATTTTATTAATCCAGTCATGTATTGATGGACACTTGATTTGTTTCCACATCTGTGCAACTGTGAATCGTGCTGCTCTGAACATCCCAGTGCAAATGTCTTTTCTGTAGAATGTCTCCAGTACTACTCAGACACAAGAAACAATGGTGAACTAACACCTCTTGTGTTATCCTGGATGGAGCCGGAGCCCATTATTCTAAGTGAAGTATCACAAGAATGGAAAAACAAGCACCACATGTACTCACCATTAAATCGGTACTAATGGATCAACACTTATGGGCACATATGGAAGTAGCATTTATAGGGCGTCTGACAGGTTGGGGGAAGAGAGGATGAGTAAATTCACACCTAATGGGTACGGTGCGTGATGTCTGGGGCTTGGGCATGCTCCTGGCTCCGACTCCGGCAGTACAAAGGCAGTATATGTAACCAAAGCATTTGTATCCCCGTAATATTCTGAAATCAAAAAAAGAAAAGATTTGAAATCAAAAAACAAAGCAAATCTTAGATGCTTGACTGTTACTTTCCTATGGCCTCTCTTCTGTTCCAAAAATTATTTAGAATGAGAAAATAATGTGATTTATAGACTTGTTTCCTTTAGGAAAAAATAACAAAAGTAGTATAAGAAATAATTCCCTTCTCCCTCCCCTCCCACAAAAAAAGAAAGGCCCAGAAACAAGCCCAGATGGCTGTATAGGGAAATTTTATCACATCTTTAAAGTTCAGATAACTCCAATGACTTTATCTTTTCCATAGTAGACAGATTGGAATGTTGTCTTGAACATAAAAGGAAAGGATATTTTAAAAGTCTCTTTAAAATTGCTACTAAAATGTGACAAATACAGCATATAAAAAGAAAACCATGGATTTATCTCACCGATACATACAGATTAAAAAATCACAAAGAAAATATTTGAAAACAAAATTTAACCCATTGAGAAACTAAAATATCATGATCAAGTGTATTTTACTATGAGAATATAATACTGGGTCAATATTAGAATATATATTAATATAATATATTACACATATTAATATATCAAAATAAATCATACAATCAAATATTTACATGCTAAAAGGACATTTTTAAATATTTCATACTCATCCTTGATTTTGAAAGTCTCAATAACAGAGATTGATTGATCTTCCCTCTGTGTGATAAACTATGTGTATCTCAAAAGAAGAACCAGTGTCATACTCAGAAGGGAAACACTAAAGTCAGGAATAAGGTAAAAGTTCTAGTCATCATCCACACTATGTAACATTGTGTTAATATTAGGCTATTAACCATTAAACGTAGATAAAAGAAACGTTAGAGGTATAAGAATTGAAAAGAAGGCACAGTGACCACTCTTTTCAGAGGAGATTATTGTATACCTAGAAGACCCAAGAGAATCAATTGAAAAATATACTATAAATGATAAGAATTCAAAAAAGTTGTGAGCACTTATTTTCCAATATATTTCCTCCTACACTGAATTTCAAAAAGCTTCCTGGTTATATTGCCTTTGGTGGTTTCCAGATATCAAATGCAGACTCGAGCTATAGAGCTGTTTTTATAATCAGATTGAGGTATAGCCCACTTCTTCTCTCCATCCACCATCTCCTTTCTGAGAGGCTGGATCTTTAAATATCAAGAGAGGATGAACATGCTGCTGATGCTAACTACTTTATATGTCAGCTACTTTAGAGGGATTAACCACATTTGGTCTGAAGTAGAAAGTGAAGGACTACTCTCAGTATGGTCTAAAGGAAATAAGCACTTAGCTGTGAAGGATGCTGGAACCACTACATAAAAGAAAAGAATCTACTCAATTTGGTTTCTTAGCTTCATTTCAAATTCCTTCTTATTCTGTATGAAATTAGAGTAGAGAGATTAAATACAATGGTTGTGACATTTCCTTTAAGAGTTTCTTTAAAACAAAAGATGCCTGAAACATTTTTGTTTTTTTTGTAATTAATCATGGAGTGCTCCATAAGTCCCAGAATTCTTGCTGAATTTGCAAGAGCAGACAGTCAGATATACAGACAAAGAACTAGGATAAAATTATGTAAACATTATAATAGATTTATATACCACCGTTAACATAGGAAATGCAATGCAGATTTTGATACAATTAGGTGCCATGAACAAAACGTTCCTTAGTTTCTCTGTATCAGTTAGCGTAAACCAAGGAAATAGATTGGGATGGAAGATCTCCAGAAATTAAAGTTGATACAATTTTGGGAACAATGGGGGAATCTCATTACATGGAAATTCTTGGGTCATTTCTAATTCACCATGACAATTAAGAATAGGTAAGGAAGTTACTCAAGGGAGCTTAAGGATAGAGAAGTAACCCAAAACTGCAAAACAGAAATACCACATGATGAATTAAATAGCTTTTTAAAAAACTGTTTCGAAGTAGAGCCACCATGCCCTTGAAATACATCATTATTATGCAGACAAGGATCAAAGTGTGTTTTCTTCACTCTGAATTTTTTTTTCATCATGAGAGGCACCATTCCTTGCTGGTTACGCTTAACTCTGCCTGCATCTTTGCAAATAGTCCCTCCATAACACTCTGAATATCTAACATTGACATTTCTAGTTAGGGATGTGACCAGCAATCCCATCTTCTACTTTCTTCAAAGGTGCCCTACTCAGAGAGAGATCCAGGTTTGTGAAGTCTCAAGCATATGCAATTTTGAGTCCCTCTTTGAGAAAAGGAATGTAAAATTACAAACATAAAAATAGGTTTGAAAATGAATATTAACGTAAAATGAAAAAAGACATCCCAGTAAATTACTGTGAACTAAATAACTCAAGTCCCTTCCTTCTGAGACCTCTTTAGGCAATTCACAAGTAATTCTTAGATGGAAATGCTTTCTGTTTGCTGTCTTACTTATCCTACCTGAACACTATATAAATCTTAGCAAGTTCCAACACTCAACAGAGGTGGGAGCAATTGGAGATACTGAAGCTTGAGCTTCTTCGGGTTCGTGGCAAATCTACCTCTGGTTCCACTCTAAGTCACTCCAGGTCATGCTAAACTAGCAAAGCAATAGCTAATTTAGTCCTTATTGCATTTTCATGTTTTCCTTCAAGTATTACACATTGAAATCAAGTTTAAAATAAATGCCTAGATCACTTTTCAGTAACTTCATCCTCCTAGAAAAGTGGTTTGCAATATTAGCTACACATCAGAATGATCCAGGGCATTTTTAAAAAATAGCAATTCTTGCCAGGCATCGTGGCTCATGCTTGTAATCCTAGCACTTCGGGGGGCCGAGGAGGGAGGATCACCAGAGCCCAGGAGTTTGAAACCATCCTGAGTAATATAGCAAGACACTGTATCTACAAAAATAATAAAAAAAGTAGCTAGGCATGATGGATGCAACTGTAGTCTTAGTTACTTGGGAGGCTGAGGCAGGAGGATCACTTGAGCCCAGGAGTTTGAGGTTGCATTGAGCTATGATGATGCCACTGTAGTCCAGCCCAGCCCAGGCAACAGAGTGAAATCCTGGAAAAAACAAACAAACAAGAACACCAATACCTGGATCTTGCTCCAAGAGATTCTGATTTAATTGGTCCTTACTGGGGTCTGAGCATCCATATCTTTTAAAAGCTATTAAGTAATTTCAATGTGTAGCCAGAGTCAAGAATCATTTGCCTAAGGAGGTGTAAGATTCTTAAAAGTTTACCGTATTTGGCCAATAAAATCTGCATTCTGACTGGTGGTTGAAAAGACAAAGTATATTTATCTCCTGATTTCATATTACTAAAAGTCTCAAACTATATACATATACTAAGTGCCCGCTTAAGAATACCCCAAAACAGAAGAGAGAGGAGTGTCTCGAAGAGAATTTAGAGAATATCAACTTTTCTTTTTCCTACAAAAAGAGGGATCAGACATATAATAAAGAATGTGATCCATACCAATATACCTTTGTCGACTATAATAAAAAACCAAAGAAGGAAAAAATTAAAAATAAATGAAAAAGAATAGCACCAAGCAAGGTAATGGAATATGAGTAGATGTTAAATATTCCTGGATGACTTAAAATTGCTAGTTGTAGCACATCTGTAGGTGTGGGCTTTTTTTTTTCAGACATCAAATTAATGATTCTGACAGCTTGGCATGTTATGACATGATAACTTCTGTCATTTTGATATTCCTTTCTTCCTCCTCTATCGGTTTTATTTAACAGAAAACACAAATTTTCTTGGACACTATTGTAGCAATTATCATTCTGCCATTCAGTCTACCAAGGGGAAGATAGAATGGAAAATTAAATAAATAAAATAAAACTGCTGATATCAAGTAAGAAAAATCATTTTCCCCCACTTAAATAAAAATAGTAAATGTCAGTTTGAAAAAAAAAATTAAATCTTATATTTTTTATTCAACATGAGCTAAATTCCATTTAGCTCCAAAATTGGCAACAGCTGAAAGTGAAAATGGTGTCTGTACAGATCAAAATAAGTTGAGAGTTGGGAAAATGACCTCATTTAGTTGTTTTCAAAATTTCTTTTTTGCTGTGGAATTCTTTCTTCCATCAAAATCTTACTCAAAAGCTGAATATGAAAACAGAAATAGCAGAGATGGCCTGGGTGAGAAGGAATTTGGGGAAGTTGGGATAAGGTGTTTGATGGATTGAGATGAAAGTACCTCATGGCCTTTCTCTTACCCTTTCAGCAACACTTGTAGCACATTTTGAGAACCACAAGTAGGATATGGAAAAGCAGTTTAAAGCCACTAACCCAGGCCAGGCACAGTGGCTCACACCTGTAATCCCAACATTTTGGAAGGCCAAGGTGGGAGGATCTCTTGAGCCCAGGAGTTTGAGTTTGCAGTGAGCTATAATGATGCCACTGTACTCTAGCCTGGGCAACATAATGAGAGCTTGTCTCAGGAAAAAAAAAACCAAAAAAACACTAATCTAGGGAATTCAGATCCAAGATTCTACTGCTAGCACAATGGATTTAATAATAATAATAACATTATTATTATTATTATTTAGAGATGATCTATTCCACTGGTATAATAAATATAAGCAAATAGTGCTTTGTTTTCTATCTTACTAATGTGCAAACACCATGACTCTAAAAGAAGCCACTGAAATGTGGAATATAATTGAATTCATGCTACATTTATTGAGAATCTTCACACATAAAGAATTCTACTAGAAGCTATAGGTATCAGGTACTAAGTAAAATAAGAGAAATTATTCAATTTCATTTATTAATTATTGTTTGAGTATCTATGATGTGCCAGACATTATTCTAGATACTTAGGAAATATAAATGACCAAAACAGACAAATACACAAGCCTTCCAAAGGTATTATTACATTTCAGCAGGGAAAGATAGAAAATAAATAATAAACATTGTAAATAAATGTGAAGAGGTAAATGAAGGAATAAACTGTCAGGACAATAGCATCCTAAGCAGAAGGAACAGCAAGTACATAGATCTTGTGATGAGAGTGAGTTTTGCTTGTTGAAGGACTGGCCAGGAAGCCAGCATGATTTAAGAGAAATATTAGTAGGACCTGGGGTCAAAGAAATAGTGAAGTGAGGATGGAACAAAGCAGATCACAGAGCTGGTACACCATTATACGGTCATTGGCTCTTACTCTGAGTAAAACAGTGATCTTATGCGAGGATTTGAGTAGAGGAGTGATATGCTTTGACTTTCTTATTAAAAGGATTGTTCTAGCTGCTGTGCTGAGATTAGACGTGAGCTTGGGGAGAGGAGCAAGTACAGAAGCAAGAGGACCATTTAAAAGGCTGTTTGTAATAATACAAGTGAGAAAAATGACAGTGATTTGGACTAGAGAGATGAGAATAGGAAGTATTTTGAATTTTGAAGATAGACATATCCTCCTGGTTCCAACTGAATGGATGGATGGCATGGGAGAAAGAGAAGAGATTACTCCAAGTTTTTGGGCCAGTGAAATTAGAAAAATGGACTTGACATTAACTGAGATTGGTCGGGCAGCTTTGGGAGGAATATTAGAAATTAATTTTGGACATGTTGGGCTGTATGTCTACTGGTCATTCAAGTAGAAATGGTGAGTGAGCTGGAGGACTGCATTGGCAGTTTAAGACATAGGGCTGGAGTAGAGATATGTGTTTATGAATCGTTGTCAAAAATGGGTGATATAGTTAGACAGAATGAACACTATTTCATTATTCACAGCAAAGTGACTATAATCAACAATAAGTTGGTGTATATTTTAAAATAACTAAGAGTGGAATTGGAATGTTCTTAACACAAAGAAATGATTAACGCCTGAGGTGATGAATAACTCAATTACCCTGAAGTGATTATTTTGATTAATTCACATCCTATGCCTGTATCAAAATATCATATGTACCCTATAAATATATACAACTAGTATGTACCCATAATAATTAAAAATGAAAATTTTAAATATGAAAAAAGCAAAAAAGGGGTGATATTTAAAGCCTGCGTTTAATCAGATAACCAAAGGAGAAAAGAATAAAGGAGAAAATCTTGGGGACAACATTAAGAGACTAAAAAGTGTCAATGAAAGAAGTGGCATTTTAGATGGGCCTTGACCAAAGTTTATACAGGTGGTACATCAAGACAAAAGCCTGTTTTTGACTATTTTCTTTCAAATAACTAATTATATAACTGATTTGGTGTAGGACTTACTTTCTCATTTCACCACTGTTTAAGTTTGGCTTTAGAAATACTCAAAAAGTGGTATTGACCCAGATCACAGTGTTCTCAGTCCAGTTGTTTAGGTCATCCATTGATGTACCTCAATATATATATATGCTCAATCCAGGTTTTAGTCAGGCTGTGGTCAAGAAGAAGTCATCTTTAAACCAGAAATTATTTTCCAATATAGGAAAATACATTCATAACTTCAAATTATTTAAGGCCAATTAAAATGCCCACTAGGATTTTAAATGGCATATCACTGTGCTCTAAAGTTTCAATACACATGTGAAACTAGTCCTTCTCAGTTCCAGTGAAACACTTGTTCCAACAGAACTGAATTCTCACTTCTCCAAATACTCTCATTGCTTACTCCCTCATTTTTTCGTGTTACTATTTCCATAGAGGATACTTTTTTCCCCTAGTTCCTCCGTTTCCAAATCCTAGTAATCTTTCATGCCATTGTTAATATTCTACTTACTTCCAGAATCCTTTACTGGTCTCTCAGAAAGTAAAGAATGTATCCTTTTTTGAATGGGTACAATCTTTGTCTATGCCTCTTTCATGTTATATATTCATGACAACTTCGTACTGGAACTTTTCATGATAATGTCTAACCTCCTTTCAGAATGCCAGTGTTTTGTAAAGAAGAAGTAAGAGTTAATAGTAACAAGCATAGACCTAAGTTTATAAAAGATATACACAAAAAAAAGAATGTAAAAATGACATTTTCTAGAATGTATTTGTGAATTAATATTTGAGTTTTCATTTATCTGGACCTTTGTGATATTGACATGAGTTGTTTTTCACAGCAATTACAACCAGAATATAGATGCAATGGAGGATGAGGATTAGTTAATGATTAGTTATGTTGAGACAGAGAGGAGATTGTTATGGTAGCTATTTTAATTTTGTGAAGAAAAGGACAATCGCAGGAAGTGGAGCAAGCCCTGTTTTATTGAACACTTACTGCTATGTGTCAAGTGCTTTGTAGCTGGTCCTCTTTAACCCTCAAAAGTATGTATAAGCTACGTGTTCTGTATTTCCATTGTGCAGATGATAAAATTCAAAGTGAAATAACCTGAAAGTTACACAACAAATGTGGTACTGGGACTTAGGTCCTTTGATGTCCAAATTTATACTTTTACCTTTTGCATCACACTACCTCTCCAGATCTTTGACTTTTATTTCCATATTATAAATTCAGTAAAAATCTTTTGAAGATTTCTTTTATTTAAATGCAAATTTATGGAACATGCAAATTCAGGCAAACAACTCTGCGGTACAGGGCCTGGAGCAACTGAAGGTGATCTGAGAGCCTATTGTAAAGGGCACTGAAGGCGGCCTATCAGGAAGCAAAAGCAAAGACGTTATGGCCCCTGGAAAACATACGGAATTATTTAAATAAGACCCACTTCTTTGCTCAAAAAGTCACCATAACACTGAAAGAAAATGACTTCTATTTAGAAGCAATAAAATGGTCCTTAAAGCAGTTCACATGTTTTTCACACTCCTTTCTAGGAACTATCTCTAGAAGCATAAAAGCTGTTTTGATTCTTAATGTGTTTATTTTAATAAAGCTACTTTTTAAATGATCTTGCAGAACAGTCAGTTCTGAAAGACAGAGTCTGTTCTCTCAGAGCCCTGAAATTCAAAACAAAGCCTAGCAGTAAATTGATTATTCAGAGAAGGGATAAAAATAGAACCTTGGATCCCTCCTGGGCCTTAGTACCACATTTTTTTTTTCCTAAAGAAGAAAGAAACTTCTGTTACTGCATAGTCTCTCCATCAGCTGCAGAGATGAAAGGAAAATATGTTTTTTTATTTGGCATAGGAAATGTAGTCAGAAATTTGGCCATCGATTGGTCTCGGGCTGAGGCCAATCTGAGATGTCGAGAGTTGGGGAAATTTCTGTTTTCTGAAAACTCAAACTGGAGAAGTAATTCATTATTTAACTCCATGCATTAAGGGCATACTGTGCGCTGAGCCCTGTAGTAGATAAGTGAGATCAGAGATAAAGCAACAGCCCCCATTCTCGAGGGGCTCAGCCTGTCTGCCAAGTGACATAGAGATAAAAGTAGAGGTGGGCAGTGGGGGAGAGTAGACTAGAGGTGACTTAAATCATCAGGGTATACAATGCAAGGCTAACACATTTTATAAGATGAAACATTTAACCCATTGTTGAAGAGCCAGGGAGCCACTAAATGCTCAAGATATGTTTATCAAATAAATTATTTAGCTTTGTGGTTTCACTTGAAAAAGGTAATGCTAGAGCTACCATCTTGAAGCATTGCAGACCAGTGGATCTCACCCCAATCTGAAGGAGAATTGAAGATGCTAAAATAGAAGCTGCACAGGTATAACTACGGTATCTGAATTTTTAAAAATCTTCCAGATGATTCTAATGTTCAGCTAGAATAGAAAATCATTGTTTAAGCCAGACAGGAGAAGACAGAGATAAATGATTTAGGTAGGTAGAGCAAAGACTTTCAATTTTAGTGGGGGGTTGTAAGGAAATTGGGGAAAAGAGAAGAGGAGAAAAAAAAGTGGAAGAGGGTGAGGAAGGACAAGGAGAAAGAAATGAATGCATCTTCTTTCTCCTGAAACAATGGGAAGATTGCTTCTGATCCTCTTTCTTTTTGTGACTTCATCTGACTAAGTAGATTACCGTATCAGGTGAAAGTCAAACCCACATTTATTCTGCATGTTTACCTCTTTTAGTTGTAAGAAAAACAATATATCTCTCTTAAACTTTTCTTAAGTGGGGAGCAGGGGGATTCTGTAGATTTGCCTTTATATTTCTTCTAGCCATTTCTCTCTCTTACCCCCACCCCTCCTTGAGAACAGCATAGCAATTGGAATACGTGCAATCCTCTCTCAAATGTTGACCTATTTGTTACACACGTACACACACACACACACACACACACACACACATACTCTTATTTCTCTATCTGTATGAAGAGAGAGAGCAAGCATCCATTTATTATGTGTTAAGCTTTAACACTCTGAGAAAGAGGTTGTGGATGCAACAGGTGAACAAAAGAGACATAAATCCTACTGTTATGGATTGAAGATATATTGAAATTCTAATCTTTAGTACCTAAATATGACCTTATTTGGAAATAGGTCTTTGCAGATGCAACATAGTTAAGTTGAAGTTCCTAGGGTGGGCCCTAATCCAATATGACTGATGTCTTTTAAAAAGGGATAACAGATACAGACAGACACACACAGGAGAGTGCCATGTGACTACAGAGGCAGAGACTGAAATGCCGTCATTGCAAGCCAAGGAACACCTGGGGCCACCAGAAGCTGGAAGAAGCAAAGAAGGACGGAAGTAGCATGGCCCAGCCAACAGCTTGATCAGACATTTAGACTTCAGAGCTGTGAGAAAATAGATTTGTGTTGTCGTGTGTCACAAGTTTGTGGTACTTCGTTACAACAGCCCTAGGAAACTAATACACTTACTGTACATATGTTAGGAAATGAATATCATCTACCTTATTATATGGTGGATACAATTCATAGAGTCCTATAATAAAAAAGGAAGAAAATATATCTGTTGCTCTCTCGTTTTTATAGTCCATCACATGGAGATGCAATTAAATGAGCAATCACATAAGGTGAGGTATTCGTTAAATGGGGAAGAACTTACAAGGTATTGTGGGAGCACATAATAGTGATTTCAAATTTAGTCGGGAAATGCAATGGGCAAGGGAGGCCAAATAAAGGCTTTCCTGAGAAAGGGCTATTTAAGATTATACCTGAAATATGAGAAGAAATCATCCAGAAGGGAGAGTGTTTCAAAGAAAAGAAAAGTGTTTGTGGACCTAGCCTTGAAATATCGATGATACAGTTGAGGAACACACAAATGCGGTTATAGGCTGGAATCTCTCCAACATATTCCTGGTAGAGGATGTCATTTACTCACCATGACATTGGCCATTGTTCTTTGGTCCCTTGATCTCTCCTTGGAATTCCTTTAGCATCTCAATTAAGACCAGGAGTCCCTTGTCTTTCATTAGCTTCCTTTCTTTTGCAAACTGTGATCTGAGATTCAAGTTCTGTGAATGGATTCCAAGACTTTGGTATTAGATATAACTCTAGTTGAAAGGGGAGAATGAGGCTATTTAGTTTCTGCATCTAGTTTGCCATCTCAGGGTGTGTTTATAAAAGGCTGAGGGAGGACATAGATAAGAGGTCTGGAGAAAGCTTAAAAAAATAGTTCTCAAATTACAATTCAAGGAAAAATGTGAGAAGTAGTATCCCATTCTATAAGCAAAGATACTATGTTCAAATAAGTTTAGGGAATGGAGAATTGTAAAGCTAGCACGCTATTTTGTGTGTGTTGCTGTAAAAATTCTCAGAGACTTTGATCCTTAAAATTGGTTGTGAATTTCCAAGAGGAAACTATAGTATACAATACTTATCACTTATTTTGTTGTTGTTTTATTTGTTCTTTTTCTAAAAAACATTGAAGATTGTAATTTTGGATGAGTCTTTATGTGCATCAAGGGTCTGCTCACAGCACAGAACTGAAACCACCAGACATTAGTTTTCCTTGAGAGGAGGCAGCTGGAGTTTGGTGAAGTGACCTAAGCTTGGCCAATAGGATTCTCCTACAAGGGACTTTGAATCTGAAACTAATGATAAAAGAAAGCAACCAGAAGGACAGTTTAGAATTTGCCCCTGGAGTGTTGACAATATCTGATGACCAGCATGTTGCCACTAGTGGTAGTCAGTGCCCAGTGGCAGACAGAAGCTTCCCTGACCAGGCTGTGAGCAGACAGGAATCTTCTCTGTGCTTCCAGCTACCATTGAATCCTGCCATTAACGAAGCTCAGCTCACCGTCAACTTAGGAGCTAACTACTATCCTTCCAATACATTCCTCTTCTTTACCAGAGTCGATTTCTGCTGTTTACAATCAAAAATATGTTCACAGCATATGTCTGATAGCAGTGCTGAAAGGAACCTATTTTGGGGAAAAATAGTTTATGAATGCATGCATATACTCCAAATAGTATCAATGGCCAGCTCCTTTTAGCCATCTCCCACCAAGACTCAGATATTCTTTCCATAGCCAATCTCTTCATATGGTTCCTAGTGGCTTCAGGAGGGAGGATCTATGTCACGTGTTCTGAAGGCTTCTGTCCTATCATTTCAAAGCGTGTATGTTTTAGGACCACAAACTTTAATCATAGAGCAATTCTAACCTTTCCTCCTGTGACTCACCTGTTCTTATCTTGGCTCCACTGAGAAATAATCAAGTTCTTCGTGATAGATAGAATGTTATCTTTTATTGCTCTTCCTGCATGACAAAATACAGTAGGGTGTAGGCTATAGAGATGATTAGACTTGGATGAAATCCTACTTTGACATGTACTTGTATGAAAAACAGCAAGAGGAGATGTCAGGTTAATGTCCTTTTAAGTATGTTTCTTTTGATGAATTCCCTGAACCAGTTGACGGTAAATTATCTTCAGCTCAGACATGGGGATATTTGCACTTAGATTCTCCAAACGTTTGGGTATAAGGCTTAGCATTTCTATTGTTTGATAAGAGTGTTGCTTTAAGTTAAATTACTTGACTTCTCTAGGATTCAGGGACTTATGTGTAAAATGAAATGCTACAGTGAGAATTCTGTTGCAAATACCGGAAAACCTAGCCTAAACTTGCTTAAGCTTTAAAGGCTTTTTTTTTTAATTTTATATAACTGAACAGATCAAAGATGGACATTGACTTCAGATGAGGCTTGATCCAGGATTCAATCATCACCTGGATCCAATTTGTCTCTTTTTTTTTGTAGCTTTACTTTACCATTTTTCTGGCTCCATTTTAAGCAGTTTATTCTCTTAAGGTACCAAAACCAGAAATTCTCAGGGATATATCTCAGTTGAGGCACAGAGGAAAATGTGGTGCTTTTTTCTGAGAAGTTCTAGGGAAAATACCTTTTTGATTTATATTGTTTATGATGTGCTGATTGACTCAGACTTGTCACAAGCTTCACCTCTCCTGTCCATCCACAGGAAGTTAATGGACGATATGGGAAAAGAGATGGTTCCCAAGAAGAAAACTGAAGTGTACTAAACAAGATCAGAATGAATGGATATTAGCATGCAAAAATAGCAGACATTGGGAGGCCAAGGCAGGAGGATTGCTTGAGGTCAGAAGTTTGAGGTTGCAGTGAGATTTGATGGTGTCACTGCACTGCGGCCTCAGCAACAATGCAAGACCCTGTCTCAAAAACAAAACAAAACAAACAAACAAAAAAAGCAGATAGCCACAATATCCTGGGCTTCCACAAGGCTTAGATAAGACAATATGGTAAAATCGTCAGCAAAGTATAGGACACATGGAGGAAATGAAACTATTTCAATAACAGTGTTATTATTTTTTTGAGTACATAATGCTTAAGCCTATTCTATACTAAAATAGTAACCACTCACATCAAAGACAAGAAGGTGTGCTAAAATTATGTTATAATGCTAAAAGATGAAGGCTGTCATACACAACATGAGGTATGTAAAGAAGAGAAGTCTTATGTGACCATGAAAAATAGTCCACCTGATTTTTGTTTTGGACATTTCTTTTTGGGTGAATAGTGCTGTTGGTCTGTCTTCTCTCATGTGGCTTCAGAGGGACCTGGGGTCTCCTACTGGGAGGGATGCATCCTCCCATCCCATATTGGAATTCCATCTTGGAAACTAGGGGAAAGAGGTCTGGGTGGGCCTGCTGGACTTGTCTATTTTATAAAATACATTCCTGTGGCTTCCATGTTGTCTCTTCTAGCTGACTAGGAAACTATGCTGGGGCTGGTTGCCTAATTTCAGCAACAAAGATAGAATGTTCATAAGCCTGGAATATCTTCTCTTATAGGTTTTCAGTATTTGAGGCTATGACTATTTTTCAGAAATTTCACACTCTACTTACGTCTTTCCTGGAGACCCAACCACCTAAAGAGATGGCCCCTCCTCCTTCCTGGGCAGAGTAGGATTTACACGCCAAACGCAGGAGCAGAAAGTAGCTATTTCCTTGCATCCACCAGTCCTCCAAGCTTCACTCCTGACTCCCCCAAGTGCTCTGTGGTCCCAGTTCTGAGCTGAGCAAGGACAGGGGTCCTGGCAGTGTCTGTCTGATTCCAGCCAAGGAAACAAGGCAGGAAGAGGACACAAGTCGCATCGAATCATCTTGCCTGAGAAAATACAGCTGATCACACAGTTTGTTCACTGAACTGAGCTTTTGCTACCACAGAGATCTTTGTAACTTTGTTAGTCAGCTCAGGCTTCCATAAGACAATACCACAGACCCGGTGACTTAAACAACATAAATTAATTTTCTCTCAGTGCTGGAGGTTTGAAGACCAAGGTCAAAGTGCCAGTAGGGTTGGTTTCTGGTAAGTCTTCTCTTTCTGGCTTGCAGATGGCTGCCTTCTTTCTGGGTCTTCATATGGCCTCTCCTCAGCACACAGGGAGAAAGGGAGAGAGAGGGAATAGTGAGTGCTCTTGTCTTTTCTTTTTATAAGGACATTAGTCCAATTGGATTAGAACCCTTCCTTCATTTAACTGGCATTACCTCCTTAAAGACCCTAACTACAAATACTGTTCTGTTGGTGGGTTAGGGCTTTATCATATGAATTTTGGAGAGACACAATTCAGTCCATAACAGTAATAAACAAGCAAAACCTGGAGGTCACTCAAATCCATTCTGATAACACATGGTCCGTCTGCTTACTTTTGTGTGGTGAAAAGGGACCACTGATCAAACCTTTATGGAAGCAGAAAAAAATGACAAAGGAAATTATGACACTTTTTTATTTATGTCTTCTAAACATTTCACAGGAAAGGAGGCTTATAAAATATCGATTGAAATATATCAGTCAAAGAATATAGTGTGAATATATGAGGGCTGTCCAGAAAGTATCCATCCACATAATATGAAAATTACGTATTAACGATGGCTGTATACTCTCGGGACAGCCCTTATAAGTTACAGTATGACTCTTCATCAGCAGACCTGCAGTCTTTCTTCCCCAAGAGCCCAGGACTGTCTGGGGCCAATGTCTATGAGATGCTTTCAACTCTGCTTTCTGACTGGTGCTTGCTAGTACTGAGGTCGCTGTTTAGTGACATCCCTCTCTCTCTCTCTCTCTCTCTCTCTCTCTCTCCCCTTCCACATATGATTCTCTTCTACTCTCCCTCCCTCCCTCATTCTCTCTCAACATCTGCTCCATAATGCTATGTTTTTTTCTCTTCTCAATTAGAAGTGAGAACATTCTAAATTAATTCTCTTTTTCATTTTAATTGGATAATCATGTTTACTTTTAGATTAACCAAATTGTTTACAGACACAATCCGAGTGTTTGTACTTGATTTAGGGATGAGGATTCAGTGGGAGGCTAGCAGGAGCTTCTATCAGAGACTGGCCAGCCTCTTTAATGTGGCATTAGGCTCTGGAAAGTAGCACGCATTTATGCCAGTGGAAAGTCCTTTATTCTTAAAACATAATCAAAAATTCAACAGATCCTGAGATATTATCTGACTTTATTTCTGAGGATTCAATTATTATTATTCAAATGACAAAGAAAAGAATGGACTTAGACTTTACTGAGATTCTATTATGTGCCAGGTACTAAAAATACAATAGCACAAGATATAATTCCTGAGGAAAAGAATATTGCAGTCTAGCAAGGGAGAGGAATAAGAAAACATTTGCTGCTCAGTAGTAGATGGGGTAAAAATAAGGTGGGAGTCCTGGGGATCTAAGCATGGATATTGAAGGGGTAGAAGGAAACTTCAAGAATGATACAAATAACTTTTTCTAATAATACTCATGTAAGCAAACAATATAGCATGAATTCAATAAATACTTGAATGAATAAATTATAGTGGGTTTAGACATTTCAGTACACTATAGCAAAGATTTTAAAAATAATGTATAATCCTAAAATGTTACAAGGTTAACATTTTAGTGTATTTTTAAAAATTTTTCCCAAATATTTCTGTGGGCATGCTTATGTACTTTTTAAAATTATATAAGTGGACTCCGTTCATATATATAGACATATATACATAATATAGACATCTATACACATATGATACATATATATGTAATATATTTGTAAATACTGTTTTATTTAACATTTTATCATGAGTCTTTTACCATTTCATTAAGTAATCTTAAAAACCATCAATGATATTTGTTAAATTTACCATTATATGAAACAGTTTGTAACTAGCACAACAATGATTTCTTGGTATCTTTTATGGATGTGATATTCCCAACTAGAGAGATTCCCAGACTGATTTAGCAAATCACGGAGGCAGGATCTCCTGATGCCCATTCAGTGTGTCTTTTAGTACGTGCCAATACTTTCCACTACACTCTTTAAGTCTTTATTTTAAAAAACAAACTTTAAAAATGTGTTGGAAGGCTTTCTGTCAACTTACAGTGAATTTTTTCCTGTTGTATGACTTTCAATGTTTTGAAATATTGAAATATTTAAAATATTTTGCTCTGAATTTGCTGGCATTTCCTTTTAGAAGCAAGCAAGCTTAGTGTATGAGAATACAGGATTCATTTTGTCTAATTTTGAACCTTGGCTTTTCCATTCACTCAGAGGAGAACTCAGGCTCACCCAGAAAAATCTCCTTATCTTAAAGTCAGCAGTGCCCTACTGTAAAATATAACCTAATCACAGAAGCAAAATCTATCACATTCACAATCCATTGGGACTATGTATGTAGGACCTATACACCAGAGGGTAGGAAATCTTAGGGGCCATGTTAGAATTCTGCCTACTACATCGTGTTTGTAAAGCACTTAGAAAATTCACCACATGCACAAACACTTGGTTAGTATTTTATACCTAAAGAATCAATGTATACCACTTTTCAGTATATAGAGTCATCAATGTTTAGAATCTTCAATGTGTAGTAAAATTGAGGCATGCAAATTTTTTATTGTTTTGTTAAAAAATTATGAATGAAGACTAAAACACTCAATTAAGGTTCAGCAAAGCATAAGTAAGATATCGTCTAAAAGGCTATTTTACGTAACAAAACCAGAGTTACTTGAGCTCTCTCAACCATGTGTGTCTTCTGCCTTCTTCTGGTGTTTTGGAGCATGGCATGAGAATTCTTTTATTTTATAAGGGAGAAAAGTAAAAACAGGCTGATTTTCTGTATGAATATCACAGACTCTTTCTGGTCCTAATTTCTAAGTATTCAGTTTAGAATTTTCGGCATTACTAGCCATATCCATTTTAGTTAACGTTTTTAAGTAGCAAGAGAATATTCATTACGTACATGTCATTGCCTAGCATGTCCTGCAGCTACAAGGCCCCCGTAATTACAGGATTGATTTACAGCTGCTGCTGTGGTACTCGTTTTAAGACACATCGATTGGGTGAGCAAACGAGCATGGGATGGTTCAGTCGAAATTGTTGGACCATCAGTCTGCAAGGGTGCAGCGGGTGTCCAAAAAAGTTACAGAAATTTAAACATTTTTTCCTGAAAGATTCAGAAACTTTCTGTGATGATGTAATAATTTTTCACTCTGTTTACAACTGTTCCTGAAGTGATGCTTTCTTTGAAGAGTTTGTGGATTTAGGTGGATTTGGATAACTGTTTGCGTGATTATCTCTGCGTCACCGCACCGTGACACTTCTACTCAATATGTTTCTTTGTATTATGGTCATTCAGTTGTGTACTTCATTGCCCTTTTCTCCTTTCCAAATTGAGATTTTGTAGGGCTGGCTCAATTACTTCATTTTCCTCATAACGCACTATAATCACTCTCCAGGGAAGTACCTGGTTAATATTTGATAAACCTGGTAACTCGATACTTTAAAAGGAAACATCTTAAAAAAGGGAGGGGGAGGGTGATCCTTGATTGTTGTAATCACAGAATGATAAAGTAGGGAAAGAACCTTAGAATCTCAACTTCTCATTAGAAATGAGAAAACCAAGTTTCAAAAATTAGGATGCTGTATCTCAGATCACATAGCAAATCATCCAATATATTTCTCCTTAATAATTTCTTCATTTCCCTGGATTCTAGAACAGGTTTTGTTGGCTTTGTTTGTGGGCAACTCACTTTGTACGCTGGTGCTGTACCCATTCATTTTATGGCTCTGCTCATGTTTTGGGGCATTTGTTCCTGAGAATTAAAACATAACAAAACAAAAAACATTCAAAGTAGATAATGCTTGCTTGCTTATGAACTAGTTTGATAGACTGGACTCACAGATGGAAAATTAAGTCCCTGTACCAGGAAGCCAGTAGATTTTTAAGATAAAAGAAAATAAGACAGAAAGAGAGAGGGTGTGTGTGTGTGTGTGTGTGTGTGTGTGTGTGTGTGTGTTTGGGGAAGAGGCCCCCCTGAGTGGTAATACCCAAGATAATCCCTTTCATGGGACCTGAGTCCCCCCTAAGCAATTGCTATTTTGTAAGGAGATTTTTTTTCATTGATTTCTTTTGGGGAATGGAGACCCCTTAAACAAATGCCACTTTGTCACAAATCTTTCTTTCTGCAATCAACAGGTTGTACCCCAACAATAATATACACGTTAAATGAAAAGGCCAGTGAGGAGTGGGGAATCTGTGGCCTTAAGGCAAAACAAGGCCTTCTAAGTCCTTAAGTGTGGTTTTTTGACTGAATCCAAATTTTACAGAATAAATCCTTTTATTAAAAGGGGTGGGCCGGGCGCGGTGGCTAACACCTGTAATCCTAGCTCTCTGGGAGGCCGAAGCGGGCGGATTGTTTGAGCTCAGGAGTTCGAGACCAGCCTGAGCAAGAGTGAGATCCCCGTCTCTACTAAAATTAGAAAGAAATTAATCGGCCAACTAAAAATATATAGAAAAAATTAGCCGGGCATGATGGCGCATGCCTATAGTCCCAGCTACTCGGGAGGCTGAGGCAGAAGGATCGCTTGAGCCCAGCAGTTTGAGGTTGCTGTGAGCTAGGCTGACGCCATGGCACTCACTCTAGCCCGGGCAAAAGAGTGAGACTCTGTCTCAAACAAACAACAACAAAAAAAAACGGGGGATGCAGCAGAGAAAGATGAAGGTTTTCTTGCCTACCTTGGTGCTTGAAAAGGAACAATCTTGGAATCAGAAGGCCACAGGTTCCCTACCCCTGCTGGGTGGGGCAGGTGGGATTTTGGTTCCTATAATGTTTTACCCCCTAATGTTAGAACTGTGAATATATTTTATTTCATGTCAAAAGGAACTTAAGGTTGCTAATTGGCTTGCCTTGCAACAGGATGACTACCAGCCGTTATCTAGTTAGACCCAATGTAATCAAATGGACCTTTAAAAGTAGAAAAGGGAGGCAAAAGAGAAAGAGAGAGAGAGAGAGAACTGGAAAAAGGGCAAAAGATTCGAAGTATGAGAGGGGCCCAATCCACCATTGTTGGCTTTGAAGACAAACGGAGCCAAAAGTCAAGGAAGGCAGGCAGCTTCCAGGAGCCGGCAATAACCCCCAGATGGCAGCCAGCACAGAAACAGGGACCACAGTCCTACAACTGCCTAGAACTGAATTCTGCCAACAATACAAATGATCCTGGAAATAGATTGTTCTCTAGAGACTCCAGAAAGGAACACAGCCCTCTAGACATCTTGATTTTGGCTCTTCGAAACCTAGAACAGAAAAACAAGCTGAGCCTACCAGACTCTGACCTATA
>CAUYSK010006098.1:0-42510 GCA_963575035.1 Avahi laniger | reverse complement strand
GAAATCTCTGCCTACTGTGAGGCCATCAAGATGTTCTCCAGTGTTTTCTTTTCTACCATTGTTGTTTTATTCTTCACCTTTAAAGTTGCAATCTGTCTGGGATTGACTTTTGTTATGGAAGGTATAGATGTCAAGATATATTTTTCTCCCATACGAATTATCCAATATGACCCAGTTGTCCAATTTCTAAGATGACATATTTCTCAGGGACCATATGTACCACTGACAGTTTTTGCTTTAAGCTACAGAGGAAAGTTGAAGAATGAACATGGCCCTGGCTTTGCATTGTTTTAATCAGGGTACAGGCTTAGCTGCTGTAACAAAAATCTAAATACAACAGTGGATTAAGCAACACAGAACTTTGTCTCTCATCAATCAGTTTAAAAGCATCAATCCGGGGCTAATTTGGTGCCACTATGGTATCACAAACCAAGTCTCCTTCTATTTTTTTCTATATTACTCAACACAAGGTTTCTAACTCATGGTCTGTTTCAATCTTTGATACTACATACTCATTCCAATCAGAATTAAAGTGAAAAAAAGAATAAGAAGCCAAGTTACTTCGCGGTAATAGTAACCTAGAAGTTGAACACATTTCTGCCACTTCTATCCCATTGGTCAGAATTTTGCATATGGCCACATCTAATTGCAAAGAAGGCTGAGAAATGCATCCTTTAGCTGTGTGGTCATATCCCAACTGAAATTCAGGAATATATTACTGAATGAAAAGAAGATAAATTGTTATTAGTGGACAGTTAATAGTTTCTGTCATAATACTCTTGTCTATCATTGTAGGTTTTCCCTCGATGTTCTCAATCTCATGCAGACAAACATAAAATTGTAGGAGGTACTAGAGGGCATACTTCATGGGTGGAAAGATAAGCACTTTTCACAGAGAAAAACAACCACTTTTCATTTATAATATAATAATATGAAGTGAGCTCCTCAAACACACTGAGAACTGTGAAACTTTTTCTGTATAATCAATCTAAGAGGTGGGGTTGATGATCAGAGGTAGTAAATATGTACCATTCATTTTTAAGAAAACAACTTGTATTTTCCAAATATTATTCCCTAATTAGGTAACTGAATGCTGATAGCACTATTTTTTGTGTAAGGATATATAAAATATGTTCAGTCTCAAAGCAAATCAACAAAGGAATTATTTTAGGATCCAGCATTCCTTTAGTTTTTAGTCTTATGTTAATTTATTTTTTTCTTCCAAATCTCATTAGCTGAAACTTTAGTTTCTAAGATACAATCAAAAAGCAACTTGTTCAACATTCCTTTGGTTGTTTTGTCAAGTATAAATCTAAAGTTATACCTCTCATCAGTGACTCCCAATTGCCCTAAAGATCAATTTCAAACTCCTTAGCCTGGCATGTCAGACCTTTTATGATTATGCCTTATTGTACCTCTCCCACCGCTCCACTTCCCTCCCTCCCCCCACAGTTTCTTGGCATGTACCACCGTCCAGCCACGCTGAGCCACTTACAATTCCCCAATGCACCAAGCACTCCCTGACTTCTGTGCCTTTGCACATGCTCTTCCTTCTTTCTGTCTGCTCTTTATCCAGCCATCACCCAGCCATCTCCCATTCATCCATTAGGTCCTAGCTAAGAGATCACCTCCTCCAGGAGGTCTTTCTTGACACCTCCAAAGACTGGATTGGGTGCTCCTTCTTTGCTCCCTTGGCACCCTGCACTTTGCCTGTCACAGCCCTCATCAGGCTAGGCTGTTAACTGCCTGTTTGTCTTAGGTCTCCCAAAGAAGACCAAGAGTTCCCAGAGTTCCCCAATACAATGTAAGCAGAGCAGGGCCTGTGTTTTCACAGCTGCACTCTGGGGGCTTAGCTCAACAAATATTTTTTGAATGAATGAATACCTGAATGAATGAGTCACTTATTTGATGCTTTCTTATATTTCCTCAGAATTACAACCGGCCCCCTGTGATGGCATTAGCCATCCCCATTGCAGTGAAATTCCTCCACAGAGGCACGAAGGAACTGTGCAGGAATATGTCCAACTACCTGTCCCTAGCTGCAATTTCCAAGGCGGATCTCCTGGCTGATCACACGGAAGTTATAGTAAAGAGCATTCTCCAAGGTATGGTGAAAAGGCTGAGCTTGAGAACATGTTTTAGGAGTCATTTAAAAGTACTTTCAGGAAGCATTTATGATTGGTGGAAAGTGAGACCTAGAGTATTAGAGGCAAGTTAAATTTTCTGCTTTGTCACTAGTTGACTTGCGAACGTGCAAAAGGTCACTTGGGCTGGCTGAGTCTGTGTCTCCCCCCAGGGCAGATGAATTACTTAGACTCGTTAGATGAGTTGTAAGCTTCCTTCCAATTCTACATTTCTCAATTTGGAGAACCGTGTTGTCCATGTTTCTGGTCACCTTGCCCAACTACCAGCTGTGGAGAGCTTTTCTCTATGTGCTGAATGGAACATGTGCTACAGCTGTCTGTGGTAGATGGAAAACCTCTTCTTCATTTGGTTTCCAAAAGCAAGAAATGTCTTTTGTTAGAGAAAGTACACCAGAAAGTATATAATGACTTTTTAAATGTGGACATGATTTCAGACTGATTTACAAGTGTGTTCAATACTAACATAAAAAATCAAATCAGGACACCTCTGTTAATTGTTCCAATATTTGAATGAAAGAGAAGATCAAATTAGTCCGTGCAAAATATTCTCCTTGTCTTTGCTTTTTTCCTTTTGGTTTCAGATCTATCAGAGACCATGTATTTTGGATTTAGGGTCAGAGAACAATATATAGTATTATTTTATATGCATCCAAATGTCCCCAGTCCTCATTAATAAAAATGTATCATGTCCCCGTGAGTATCTCAGCCCCCGGTTTACTGGCAAACCCCTCACATGCTCAGGTTGAGAATCAACCCCCTGTAAAGTGCTGTCAGTCCAAGCATTTCTTAAGGGCCCTCCGTGTGCTCTCTTCCCGAGGTATCCAGAGCAGTCCCCAAGCCCATGCTGCCCATGTGCTTCTACACCTGCTTCCGGGCACAGCACACTGGGGTGCCGTCCTCCTTCACCTCCCTGAGCCTGGCAGAGCCTGGGGCCACTGCTGTGGAGGTCCCAGGAATGGACTCCACTCCTGGGGACTCCATGCTGCCCTGCCAGTGATGGCAGCGCACCCCAGTGCTGAGCCAGCTGAAGCTTGCAGAGCCACCAGTCCTCAGCTCACCAGTTGCATGTGGCAGCCTGTGGCAGGATGGGAAAGAACACCAGTCTTTGTTTTTGGTGTTACACCTTGGTAGAGAGGCCCCAGAGCAGTGCAAAACTGTGCTACCACATTTGCAGTAAAATAGTTGGTTCTGTTTTCCCTAAAATTCTCTTTCCTTTCCTGGGATTGAGTTATCCACCCAAGAGTCTGGGTTACCAACAAACTGATACTACAGTCCTCAAAATGTCTACTGCCTGCCAAGGGCTAAGGTTTTGTTCCTAACTTTAGGTTTATGGTACCAGGGATTCCTAAGGAGAGTTTTCAGCAACACCCCCAGACTTCTGAGCAGCCACTCCAATGGTCTGCTAGATACCCAGATAGGTCTGAATTCCAGCATGATGGTGGAAGTTTACCACTCAATCTGTGCCACCCTCTAAAGATTTGTCGTTAACAATACTAGTCAGTATTTTCATCTCTAATTTCCTTTGGCTACAGGATTAAATTACTAATTTTACTCTATACATGATATTAAATTTGCTAAAAGTCTAGAAAAGCAATTGTGCTTTTTTTCACCAACTTAGCTACATTTTTGGAACAGATTTTATAGGAATTACAAACACTTATACACACCACACATTTAAAAACCGTAATAGTCAGACTTGAAAGTAACAGATTTGTGAAAAATTGCATTAGCTCTTTACAGCTGCCAAGAACTTAGCTCATCTATTTGGCTTTTTTAAAATGCTTTTTCAATTACAAAGAAATCTTTGAAATACAAAATACACTTTCTAAATTCACTGCAAGCATTTTAAATAAGCAAATGATTTGGTTGATTTGATCTGGCACTGTGAAAATTACCATAAAATGAATGGTAACTTGACCTATAAAAGGTTGGGGCTACGTATTTCAGGATTTAGATTTTTAAGACTGATGTGACTGTAAAACTCTACTATCACTCACATGAGCCCATGACACATTGAGTTGCAAAGCAGAAGGGATCTCGTCACTATCTCTGAGCAGTAACTTCTGATTTGCAAATATGTCTTATGTCCTTGCCAAACAGCCTTGGGAGTCATTGTTGGGATTTCTTTCTTCATTACCTATAGTTTTTCTCCCCTTTAGACCTTCTTTGACTTATACTGTACCAATCTTCATTTTCCCATTTTTCTACTTCTACAAAAAACATTGAATGGTCAACCATTCAATAATTATAATTATTATTATAACAACATTAACTACAAAGGATAGAATTTATTGCACACATTCTTTATGCCAGATACTGTATTAAGCCATTTATAGCCATTATATTGTTTAATATCCACAAGAACCTCATAACAGAAGGCCTGTTATTACTCATTTTACCAGTTAGTAGTATTTTAAGTAACAGAACCCCCGGTATGAATGGCTTGATGAAGAACAAGGAGGAAGAGGAGAAGCAAAAATGACACGTTATTGACACACAGGACTGAAAGTCCCTGAGTATATCAGACTTCCCATATGGCTTGATTCAGGGCTCAGCGGTGGTCCCGAAAGTCACTGCTCAGCTCTGCTTCCTGTGGCTTGGTTTCCCTTTCGTGCTTCATGGTGTGAGGCCTCCGCAGATTCCAGTCACATCATCATGAATATCAATTAAGCAAAAGAAAGTCCATATCCATTCTCACGTTCTCTGTTTGACCTGGCAGAGGCCACATGACCATTTCTGAACCAACCCATCATCATCGCCAGGGGACGCTGTACTTCAGTCGGCCGGCTTGGGTCACGAGCCACCTTCAAAGCAGGAGATGAGGGTCAGCTGCAGCAGAACCACAAGGACAGGGAGTAGAGAAGGGGTAGATTCCCAAAAGGAATCCAGGGCTGCTGCCCGCAGTGGAGTGAATGAATACCGGGGACTGAGAAACCGGAAATGTCCACCATATCATTTTATAAATGAGTAAGTTAAAGCTCAGAGAAGTTAAAAACAAGATTCAAACCCTGGCCATTTTACTCTAAAAACTACTTTTACAATTAAATCTCAGCTCCACCAAATGCTACCTGTATTTTTATCTTTCTGAGACTCTGTTTCCTCATATGTCAATAGAGATGTTGAGACAACTGTATGAGATAATGCTCCAGGGTACAGTTAGTTTTCCATAAATATTAGCTAAGATGGTGATGATGATAACCATGATTGCCGCTTAAACAGAAATCCCTTTAGGGCTAGGGAACTCACTATTTCCTGTGGCAACCCACTTTATCTCTGGACAAATCTGAGTATTAGGTATTTTTTCCTTTTGTTGAATTAAAACTTTTCTTCCTGTGGCCTCCCACTTTTGACTAAGCCTCTCTCCTTAGGTCATGAACCCTTCTTTCTCTTTCACATGACAAGCTTTCAAAAATTGGACCACAACTTTCATATCTTACCACTCCTCCCCTTTGCACTCCCCTCTTCTCTTCCCCAGGCATTGCATCTGCAATTTCCCTCTCAGTTCACTCACCGAGCAGAGGATGACTTCATTCTGCATCCATTTGCAGGATGTACCTGCCCCCTCCTTCACTTGGCTGCCCACCCCCTGAATGGGCTCTGGATTTCCTGTGGGCAACACACACTCTAGAGTCCATGGCTGAGTGTAATATTCCAGGTTCGATCCTGCCTGTGAGGACTAAAATGGATTTATCCTCCCTGTTGAGAAACTATATTTGCCTTAATGTAATCTAAAATCAAATTCACTTTTTTTTATCAATCACAGAATCACATCTTTAACTTCTATTCAAAATCTCTGCAGTTTTCTTTTTTATAAAATTGTTTTAGCATATTCAGCAGTTTCTGCCATGTTCTACATTTAGATGTTTTTTTGAGTCTTATGTAAATACTTACATTTAATCCTTTACACTTTTTCTTATGAGATGCAGCCCATTGCTTTGGCAGACCAAAATCTTATTGGATAATATTTCTTCCATCTCAATGTATCTGTAGGTCTTTCAAGATTTTTATCACCTGTAAATTTTATGAGCAGAGCCACTGTGATCTTCATTTTAAAACACTGATAAAAAATGTTGACCAGATGGGGTCAGGTGAGCCTTGTGGTATACCAGTGGTGTTTCCCCTTAGACTTGGTTGCTACCATTTCATTGATTTTATATATATATAAAAATATATATATATATACATATATATATATATATAAATATATTAGAGACAGAGTCTTGCTCTGTTGCCCAAGCTGGAGTACAGTGGCTCGATCATAGCTCACTGCAGCCTCCAACTCCTGGGCTCAAGCAATTTTCATACCTCAGCCTCCCAAGGAGCTGGAACTATAGGCGTGTGCCACCACATCCAGCTAATGTTTCATTTCAGTCTGACTGTGTTGCCCAGGTTGGTCTCGAGCTCCTGGCCTCAAGTGATCCTCCCACCTCAGCATCCCAAATTGCTAAGATTATAGGCATGAGCCACCATGCCCAGCCAATTGATTATATTTTTTATAATCGTATTATACATATGTCTGTCCCAGATTCAAAACCAAATATGTCTTTTATGCTTATAAGTCAATCATGAGAGAGTTTTTCAAATGGGCTATGTATTTATCCCTGACGGCAAATATTTCAATACTTCTAAGGCAATGTTTGCTACTTCTCATGATTAATGGGTATATATAAGTAACATCTACTTTTACATTAAATGTAAATGCAAATTCATTTTATTCAAATTGTTTAGACTCCATTCGTTTGTTTTGTATGCTCTGAATTCTCCCAGTGTGAAGGAAATTGTAAAAGGGCCTTACTTTTGGAAAAGAATTAAAGGCATAATCAGAGTGTTATCTTGATTCATACTTGAGAGCTAAGGGGATAGAAAATCTGAATATATCTAAATCAAATAAGATAATTGTATCAACATTTTTAAATCAATCCACCAAAAAAATTTAACAAATTTTTTAAAACTGTCCCATTTAGCTTCATAGGCAAATTATAACAAATATACAAAGAATAGATCATTATAGTCTTACCTAAACTCTTCCATATAATTGAAACAGAAGTATGTTCTCCAAATAATTCTACAAGACTAGCATAGCCATAATATCAATACCAGACAAAGGCAGTATGAGAAAGAAAAGTTGAGGCTCATCTTAATTATGAACATAGATGGACACATCATAAATAAAAAATTTTAGCAAAATGACTCTAGCAATGCTTAAGGAAAATAACAGTTAACACTTGCTGAATGTTTACTATGTATCAGGTACTGGTCTTTTAACTCATATAATTCTCCCCCAGTATCTTATGAAAAAGGAACTATTGTTATCTCTACTTTATAAAATGCATAATAACCAAGTTAAGTTTATCCCAGGAATACAGGATGGCTTAATATTCAAAATGTAGTTTCTTGTCATAAAAGACTAAATGGGAAAAATTATATGCTTAGTAAAATCATCTCACAAAATTCAGTGCCCATTCATGAAAAAAAATTGCAAACTAGGAATTTTGGAGACGTTCCTTAACTTGTTTAAGTGTGTGCATGTTCGTATACATATATATACACATACATATATACACGCACAAATATATATGTGTTTATAATGGTGAAATAGTAGAGGCATTCCTTTAAAATCGGGAATGAGACAAGTACTCTGTGTACTTCTATTTATTATGGGCACTAGAAGCCCGAGCCTGGACCAAAAAGATAAATGAAGTTATAACAATCAGAAAGGAAGTGACAAAACAATCATTATTTCTATAAAATGTGACTGTTTATAGTAACAAATACAAATACTCTCCAGTAAATCTTTACACATAATTAGAAAAATTCCAGTAAAGTTGCTGGAAGTGAGATTAATTTATAGAAACCAGTTGTTTTTCTGTATACTAGTAATAATAAATTGAAAATATAATATTGAAACTATTATTTAAAGTAGAAAATATACAATGCCTAAAGGGAAAGATTTATGTGGCTTTTGAGAATAAAATTATAAAAGTTTATTGAAAGCAATTAAATAAAGGGTAAGCAAATGGAGCAATATATTATGTTCGTCGATGGCAGAACTTGATGTAGCAAAGATGTAAGTTTTTAATAAATTCAGTGAAATTTTAATAAAATGCCAACAGAGATTTCCATGGAAGATGACGAGCTCATTTCAAAATTCACAAGTGAAAAGTGAAACAGATAGCCAAAACAATCTCATAGGATAAGATGGGAGTTGTTGGAGAAGAAGAGGAGGTGATAATTTCCCCACCAGATATCGAGACATTGTAAAAGCATAGTAATTGAGACAGTGTAGCACCAGTGCAAGAACAGGTGAATAACTATGGACTAGAGTAGAGAAGGAAGAAACAAACCCATGCGTATATGAAAACTGATATGCCAGAGGAATCCTTGCATTAGAGAAGGATCTGTTCAATAAATGGTTCTGGGGCAACTGTGCATATAGCAGCATGCATAAATTAATATCAGATGGAATAAAAACCTAAATATATAATTTAAATCTCTCCTTCAGTCAAATTCGGAATCTATTCATGATAAAAAAAGAAAAATCTCTCAGCAAACCAGCAATAAAAGGGAATATCCTTATTCTGATAAAAGGTATCTACAAAAAACTAATCTAAAATTATACTTACTCAGAAAATATTGAATGCTTCCCTTTGAATTAAAAAATAAGACAAGGATATCACTTGGATAATGAATTTATTTTCAGCTTAAATCATATCAAGGGTAATTTGATGTTTTTTAACATCAGAACCTATTCAGAGGGGAGGTTTTCAGAGGGATTGTTTTCCAGTGCTCCTGAGTAATGCTCCAAGCTTCTTCTTTGCCATGTGAAGATGAGCTGTAATACCTGTCCAGTGTTGGAAAATAAAAGCACAGCCAATGCTTAGTGCAGCATGAGTTAGCATATCTTTCACCCAAAAAGCTGACAATATTTTTGAAGACCTCTAAAATGAGAGTATCCACAGCTATCAGGCATTATCTGAAAAAGGAAAAAAAAAGAGAAGCCTTTTCCAAATTTTGATTTGGAACTTTGTGATGCAATGCACACCATTGTTATCAAATCGAATTCCTTTTTCTGCATTTCTGAATCAGTGATCATAATAAAGAAATATGCCTCTCCTATGCCTTTTACATGATCCTCTGGCACAAGTCACAAGATAACCTCAAATGATTTGAAACTTAAGTAGAAAGTCTTTGGAAGGAAAATGCAATATTATCTCAGCAAGAGTCCAAATTCCTTTCTGATTTACTGGCAATAGCCTGGAAAAGGCTGTCTAGTTAATTATGATAAATTCACCTCACTTCTTTCTCTGTGTGAGACAAAATTCAAACCATTGATTGGTGAACTGTCTGAGAAAAATGGAGAGAGAAAATTGATCCCCCCATTTATTATAGCAGTAATAATATGTACCACACAGGATGGATAAGGCTTAATTAGATAAAATACCCGTACTTTGCACAATACTGGGCCTGTAGTTTATCAGTGGTTACTAGGATTCCTCTTCTTATCATCATAATCATCATCGTGGAGATTATTGTCATCGCTAATTGAGAATTTGCCATGTACCAGATCCATATTATCAATAAAATATAGGAGACAGAACCATATCCACTCATGGAGTTTCATAATCTCTAGGGAGATGCTTAGCCATTAAAAATTCATGATACGATTATTCTTAAAGGAAAAGATTTTTAAATTCATCATATTACAGATTGTCGGGAAAGAATTTATTAATCAAATATTCTAGGAAACAAACTACTAAGCAATCTTATTAAGAATATTCAAGCCTGAATATTAATACACATAGGAAAATATTAAATGTAATGTTATAAAAAGGCAATCCAAATACGGATCAAGGAATAGAGACATCTTTGAACAGAAAAGGACCCCTTCCGAATAGTTAACCAAGTCTTGGATCTGATATAAATCAGAGTTTGCACCTTCTTGATTTCACCAGCAGATGTTGCTGTGAAGCAGAACAAAGCCTGCACAGATCTGGACATCCATGTGCTGAATTCTGAAAATGACCTACCCCCAAAGGAAGAGAATCTTTATATTCATTTATTTGTATTTTTTTTGTTTGCTTATGTATGTTTTAATCCACTAGGAACAACTTGGAAAAACATTTTTTAAGATAACTATCTTATTTCAAATGTTATTTTATGGTTTAGAAAACACTTTTATATACATTATTTGCTTAATAACCCTTCAACAAAATAAGCAAGTCTTGTTATTCCTAATTTCCTGGCTAATTTGAGACTCAGAAAGATTAGCTGACAGGTCCAACGTCTTGTAGTTAATAAGTTAGTAGGCAATGGTGCCAGGATTTTTAAACACTAGATTTCTGACCCCAAGCTCAGCAAACTTTCTTCTACACCCCAGATTTATAAAACTGAATGCAAGGGTCAGCAATATGAGTTCTCATGCTCACTGAATCCAAGAATATATAAAGGAAAATACACAATTACTTTAACTAAGACTTTTAACTTTAGGAGTTCTATTTCTTAAGTGGATAAAATACAATTCTGGAAACATGTGACCTTAGTAAACTTCTCAAAGGAGAGCTTTCTATTATAAGATTTAATAAGAAATGAAATAAAAATCAATTATAATTTCTTGGATTTTTTTTGCAAATCTAATTATTTGTTAAAGTCCATTAAGTAATTGTAAATAACTAAGCTCCAAAAGTATTCAATATATGCTTAGTAATCAAATGCTCTGAATATATTTTAAAGGAATTAATACTTAACAGCCGATTTCTATTTTAATGGACAGGAAAATATGTCAATTGTGTTTTGTTCATATATTACCATCTCTGAAAAAACATTGCTTTACTGGACAGACATACAAATATACTAGAGTGACAGACAGTTTGCCTGGGACTGAGGGATTCTCAGGACGTGGGACTTTCAGTGCTAAAGCTGGGACGGTCCCTCGTAAACCAGGACAGTTGGTCACCCTGACACACACAAATAATATTTTATACACATAATGCATTATGTGTTAGTTACACATATATTTTTTTTCATCCTAACTGGAGTCATCTTGCACAATTATTTCACTATGCCACAATATGGCAATGCTCTCAATAACTATTTCAGTGAATGAAACTGTGTGCCAGTGTGCTAAACTAAGTTGGCATGTTGATATTTGTTTTTAGATATTTATCTCAGTTTTACACATTTCTTAGTTCCTCCTTTTACTGACACTTGTATAGTCTCAAGCTCATTAAATGTTATTGGCTAGTAAAAAAAAAAAGTCAGATATCAAAATTTCTGAGAATTTGTAAAATATATTTTCTGAGTTTAGGCTATGAGTATTTTGGACAGAATAAAGTGCATGATTTTTTTAATTAAAAAAAATTACAGGATCAGTATTAGCTTGGGTGATCAACTAATAATGGATTAAATAAGACAAAAGTATATTTTTCTCTCATGTAAAAGAAATCTGGGGCAGGGAGCCAGGGCTGGCTAGGTGACTTCACAATCATCAGAAACCCAGGCCTCTTCTATAATGCTGCATGGAATCTCATGGTCTAAGATGGTTGCTGAAATGCCAGCTATCATTACCATATTCCAATCAGACAGAAGAAGAAAGGGAAAGAGAATCACATACAATATTTGAACATTGATCAGAACTTAGTCATATGGCCACACTTAGCTGCAAGTAATGCTGAAAACTTTAGACTTTATTCTGAGTGACCCACGTGTGCCACTAAAACTAGAATTATGTTTCTAAGAAGAAGAGAGAAAATAGATATCATGGAATAATTAGAGTCCCTAGAACACCTATGTAAATTTCCTGCTAGAGCAGATGAAATTTTTATTTTTATAATCCAAAAATTACTTTATTTTCTTCTGTTTCTTCTTTAATCTCAACATGTAGTTACTAAAAAAAAAAAACACCTAAGTTTCCTTAAATTTAATTCTGTAAGCATATGAGTTTGCATTTATCTTGGACTGCATCATCTGTGGTCTCTTAAACAGATATAACTCATGCTGAAAGGTGGAGAAGAATTGAAAGCATGCTTAATTTTCTGCCAAAGTTTGGGTTCAGTTTTTCTTCTTCTGGCTGAGAGTTCAAGTGGTGTAGACCTGTGCTCCCCAACCCCTGGGCTGTGGACCCCCACCTTCACCCCCTCACCCTCACCCGCATCCATGGAAAAATTGACTTCCATGAGACTTAGGAATCAGGGTGCCGCACAGCAGGAGGTGAGCGGCGCTGAGCACGGGAAGCTTCATCTGTATTTACAGCCACTCCGCATCACTGCCCTCAGCACCTGAGCTCCGCTTCCCCTCTGAGCTGTGCCTCCCACCACTCGACGTCTGTGGAAAGATTGTCTTCCATGAAACCAGTTCTTGGTGCCAAAAAGGTTGGGGACCACTGGCATAGATGATGGCTGGACAGGGACTTTGTATGTGCCCAGCATGCCTACAACCTTGAATTATGTAATCTCCAATAGTCTGAGACTGGCCTATCAGCTCATAACTACCAGTGATTTTCTTAAAGACTCATCAGCCTGGTTTTGTGGGTCTCACAAGTGGAATGAAGCTGTACTTATATCATGAGCATCCTTAAGAATTATTAGATTCATGAAATTGTATTGCCAAAATCACTAAGAGTCCTATCCTCTCCTTTTACTGAGAAGATCCAGAAGAGTTAAGTAACTTGTCTGACAACCAGCTAGTTAGTTACATAATGTAACTAAGGATACCCAGCTAGTTAGTTACAGAATTACTTCTGGTCCTATTCTCCAAATCTTATGAACAGGACATGATCTGTGGTTATCCAGGCCCTGTCTTTAGGAGGACACATCATTCCTGGGTTCTACCATATTTCAGAAGTGTCTTTGTAAGGTCCTTCTACCAGCCCTTGCATAGAATGTCCAGGAGAACCCTAGTGTGGCGGGGAAGACTTACTGCCCATCTACGGTGTGAAGTGGCTTGACCTCCCCTTCATGAGTAAGAAAATGGCCTGTGCTTTCATTTTCTTTTCCAGATTCTTAAATATCCCAAATAACAGTCCTAAGCTATTGCTTGCAAGCATCGTGTGTATCTGGGGAACTGTTATGAATCATGTTTGATTTTTTTTTTCATGTTATACAGTCCAGAAAGTTGTATAAGCTCCCGGAATCATCAAATTGGAAGAGACCTAGACATCATTATTTCCTCAATTCTTTGATTTCTCAGTTAAGAAAACTAAAACCCACAGAGATGAATTGACTTGGCCAAGATCATATTTCTTGCTTATGATTTACAAGAAGACAAATCTTAACACAATCCTGTAGTTTATTTCTAGCAATATTAACTATTGCTATTTATATTATAGTCTCTGAAAGCTAATTGCCTATTTTAGATGAAAAGTTATGGGTTTGCTCCAAAACATCTCTTAAATTTCTAATTAGATGACATGAGCTAGTTTTATAAAACATTTTATTTACAGTAGAACTTTACAAAAATAGTCTTAATAAAATTAATACAAACCCATTTTACAATATAACTTATACTTCTATTTTCTCAAAAGAGTGACATTTGATTATAACACATAACCTACATTTATATTTGTTAAGTCATCTTGTAGTATAAATATGCTTTTATCATCATTTTTTGTAATAAGGTACATACCAATAACAATGAACAATGGACAACAAATCTTTTTTTGTTACTATTTCAATATAATATTCCTCTCTGGCCAAACAAAATTAACCAAAGAAAAGTAAAACAATTGTCCTTCTGTTCAACAATACAGTCCTTTTAAATTATTTGAGAGTTTATCTGACAAAGACACAGCATTAATCTGAAAGCACCATGGCATAAAGTCTAGTAACAAAATTCTCAAAAGCTTTCTCCAATGTGTTCC
This sequence comes from Avahi laniger, assembly GCA_963575035.1. Lineage (NCBI taxonomy): Eukaryota > Metazoa > Chordata > Mammalia > Primates > Indriidae > Avahi > Avahi laniger. The sequence goes on along the minus strand of CAUYSK010006098.1, from coordinate 28,512 downwards.
TTTCAACTGTTTATTCAGTATTTTGCCAAGATAAATAAAGATTGATCTCAACTCTCTCCTTCATTAATCTCAAGTGTTCTTATTATGCATTGAGGTTTTTAGAACATCCCAACTGGCACATATTTAAAATGTTAGTTTCTTTCTTTGGCTTCAAGTAGAATTTCACAACACTTATAAAACATACTGAGCTCCTCCATGTGGCTGAATCTCTGTGACTCCCCACCCAACAACATTGCCCCGGACTTGACAAGACTCTGCTCCTCCAGTCTCTCTTATCTCTTCATTACTGAGAACATGATCCCAGATATTGAAGCCTGTGAGTCTTCCAGAAAAGGCTAATGTTTCATCAAAACTATGGCCCACACAGCAGCCATTCTTTTCTTGGCCAATCTGCAGGATTCCTCCCTCTGGAACAATATGACCTCTGGCCATCTCGACAGTGGTAGCCACCAGTTCACCATTTACCCACAAGGATGTGAGCCCTTTCTCTGAATTCCAGGTGCCACACAGGTGGGTCCAACTTCCCAGGGAAACCACAGTATCAGCAACCAGTTTGTTCTCCTCTCCACCCACCACAAACACTATGGACTTTAAGCTGAGGTACAGCTGGATCTCATATGGATTCTTCTTTGTGCCATAGGAAAACAGGATGGTCTTGTTTAATACATCTGTTGCTTTGACCCAAATGCAGGCACTAAAAGACTCAAGCTGCATTGGTCTCACTGGATGCACGCTTCCAAAAATCTTCTTGGAACGCATTGGGAATAAAATAGCTGTTTCACAACCTAGAGTACCAAGAAAGTAAGAAGATAAGAGAAAATGCAAACGCATTCAGAATTATTCTGGCATTTAGTTATTTAAACATAAGCATTTTAAAGACTACAATTGAAAACTATGTGCAACATTATATTGATATTATAACTTAAGGGGCCTCAAGTGTAATCTCTATAAAGCAAAGAAAATGAGAATAAAGAAAGCCAATTGTCTTATTCAATGAAGCATCTAAATGGAGAAGGTGTGCAAATACAAGAAAGAAAGTCAACTAGTCCAAACCCACAAAATAGTAAAAACCAAGACTGCTTCCCCTCATAATTAGCATATTTTCTCTGTTATTGCTTTTTTAAAAAATGTTGAATCACTATGAGTTAACGTCAAATAACGATTCTATAATTTCTTAGAATTTAGAGCCCAACCTGGTTCTCTGTGCTTGTCTACACCAAGCACCTAAAATAATATAACTATGAAATTCAGTGGATCTAGTTCACTCCATTTAGCTATTATTAACATAAATTTTGCAACAAAATTCTAGAATAGTGATGTTATTGTAGAATACATTTTAATATGTCATATGTTCTCAGGTATTTGAAAACTTTGCAAAGTTTTTAGAAAACTGCCTTTGAAAGGGAGCAATGTATAATAATAACTAACACTTTCTGGGTACTATGTACCAGATACTGTTCTAATCCCTTTATATGTCATTTTAACACTCAGAACAACCCTAAGAGATAGTCTTTTTATTCCCATTTTACAGATAAAAAAACTGAGGCAAAAGTAATTTATCTATATTTACCTAGCTGATAAGTAGTAAAATTGGAGTTTGAACTTGTGCAGTCTGGTTGATGAATGCAGTGTCCTCCCCTTAACTAGCACACTACATTGTCTCTTAGTAATAGAACCCCTGGATTTGGTTAGAAGGGCTGGAATTCAGTTTGTTTTACTACTATGAGCTGGACAGCTTTGGATGAGCACCGTAATCTTCCAGGGTTTAGTGTTGTCTTCAAAATCCTTCTAATATTCTGTAAGTCTGTAAGCAACAAGTGTATGTAGCACTCAAGAAGAACTGGGTAGACCAACAATATACTTAAAAATTCTTACTTTGTCCACATGCTTTTAAATACTATTTAAGCAGTAATAGAAAAACTTTAAGAGGAGTAAATTCTTCCAAGGCCCTGGTTGGAAAACATGTTTCTGCTAAAGAGCACTTAGAAGGAGGAGACTTTTAGACTTTGGATGGAAAGTTCAATAAGCTTCCACCTCTGTGCATCTCAAGGCAACATGGTTAGTCGGAGAACTGGAGATGCTGAAATAAGACCTTTTGGTATGTCTGCGAAATGATAGTGCGAAAACTTTTAACGGGTAAGCTCTGTGTTATTTTATACATATATTATTTTGCTAAGATAACTAATAAGAATTTTATTTTATTAAAAGAAAGGATTTTTTAAAAAACTAAATTAGGCCTAAGTATTCACATTGTAGCAGCCTAAGAATTTGCCATAAGATCGCTTTGAAAAGCAAACTCCCAGAGCATTTAAAGACTAACTGGTGAAGACACAGAACTTGCAGAAACCAAACACCCACGTAAAGTGTGACAAAACTATGTGGAACTCCTACAAGTGGCTCAGGGTTAGGCTGTGTCCTAAAAACATTAAACAGATGTGTAATAGCCAAAGAAAATATTGAGATTCAGAAAATCATATAAAAGTAACTATAATACTAAAGCACAAACCTGTTATTCTTTGGTATTAAGCTTTTCACTGAATAATTTGAAATTTTTAGAATTTTTTTAAATTAATTTTTTCGTGACGCATTGATTCTTTTTTCAAATGAAATTGCTAGGTGCATTTTATTCTAGCTATGTTAAGTAAAAACCATTGAACAAAAATTCACCATACCCATGGGCATTCGAGATATTCTCTATGAAGTTTCAGTAGTGTTCAAGAGGGCACCCACTGCAATCTAATTAAGTGGTTTCCTACTTAAATAAGCCCAGGCAGTCAGGATTGCATTCCAAAACATTTCTTGATTGCATCTCAGAGACTCAGCTTCTCTCTAGGCTGCACTGGCCACATGAGTTCATGGAGTGGCACTGCATGTTGGCAATTTTTTGTGGTCTTCTTTTGGGGATCACTGATTGAGGCTTTTGACACCATTTTAAAATGTCAGGAACTCTCTCATGAAATGATTTTTAACTAATAGATTTTTCTGATTATATCATCAAAGACCAAACAAAATTAAAACCAGGTTCTAAGGAAGCTGACAACAGAATGATTACGAATCCCTTAAGAGCCAAGCCGGCAGGAAACCAAGAGAGAAGAAATCAAAGCATGTGGGTAAACGTATTATTGGCTATAATAAGAATGAACATCTTAGAGCTCAAAAATACATCCCTCTTCTGCTCCAACTAATACGCAGAGGTGAAGATAAAAATTAGAGTAATTCTTCAGTTTTTCAGGTACATTATATGCACAATGACTTCACACAGTTTGCAAAACAAGAAATCACATCCATTAAAATAGCTGCAGAATTATACTTTGTCTCCTATTACATTAAGAATTTACTACTGTATATTTGATTTTATGCTTTTTCTCTTCTAAAGTGCTATTTAATATTTAAGGAAATATGCTCTGTACTGATAAACAGATCTCAAATACTTAGAGAAGACTAATATTCTGGTATGGTTTCTGTAACTTTAAATGAAATATGCTCTCAAACATGCTTATGATTCTTCCCTCTACCCCATCCAATAAGAGTTGTTTTACTGGAAATACAGGGAAGGTTGGCATTGTAATTGTTTTCTGTTTCTGAGATTTTCAGGAAAAGTGTAAGCTATATTTTGTTACCCAGGACACAGATTTTCTAATATAATCTAAAATAATTCTCACACCACCATTTCTTAGAAATTTTCGCTTATAACGGAATATTACTCAAATCTTCTATTTCTTTCTTTTAATTAACCATCTTTAAAATGTATTATTTCGGGAACACACGTTTGTTTGCAATTCATGGAGTGTCACGTGGGACTTTGACAAGTTGCATCTGGTTGGAATAGTCTCTCTCTCCTGTTTGGCCCCATTCTCTGAATCCCTGGGGTCGGGCTCGAGTCGCTTGCACGGCTCCTACACCCGACTGTTCCATGTTGAGTCCCAAACTGCACACCCTCCCACCTCCACTGTTGCGCTAATTCCACAGACCCAGGGGTTGGGGGACCCCTGAGGAATTCCGCTGACCCAGAGATCAGATTCAGCCTCAAGGCTCTTGCTCGGAATGGGAGGGGAGGAGAGGCTGGCCGTGGGGCCCTAAAATAGCGCGGGAAACCAGAGCTCTTCTAAAGACCGAGGCAGGATAAAATTAGAAGGCGTGGAAATCCCTAACGGAGGGAAGCTGGGCAGAGAGAGGGGTCACGGTTATAACGGGCCAGTGGAACTGCTGCAACGCCTGGTCGGATCAGGTGTTAGGGGCCCTGCACGTCTATTTCAAGGCTGTGATGGTTACGTCCACAGCTTTCTTTGGGGTCCCTCGGGGCTAAGGAATACTTTTTTTAAAGCCAATTTTCCCGCCTTGTATGGTGTGTCTGAGCTCTGTGACCGTGCATGCAGAAATAGAGGTCTGCGTGTGCGTTTCTCCATTAAAGCTTCTGCTAGAAGGTCGTCTGACTTGGCTCGCCGCTGCGCGCTCGCGGAACAAAGCCGCAGGGGGAGGTCCCGGCTCGCTCCGCATTCTTACCTGCCGGCAGCCAGCGCCGGGCCGCCCAGTCCTGCAGGGCGCGCAGGTCGGCTCGCGTCTGCCGCAGCTCCTCCAGCGCCGCGCCCAGGGCGCGCCCCGCCTCCTCCGGCTCCAGGAGCGCCAGCCTGCGGCTCGCCTCGCGACTCGCCTGCAGCAGCTCGTCCAGCGCCGGGGCCAGCCTGGCCTCCTCGGGGGCCGCCGGCGCGCACTGTCTCGCCAGGCTGCCTGCGAGCCGGCCCAGCTCTGCCCGCAGCTTCTGCAGCTCGCCCCGGAGGACGTCGTCCGTGGCCTGCAGCAGCATGCCTTCCCTCATCTGCGAGTTCTCCAGCATGATGAAGAGCTTGTCCCACTCGGAGTGCTCCCGACTGCAGTCGCACGGCGTGGCTAGGGCGCGGGACACACACGTTACCAGCCCACCCAGGCCTTCCGTGAATATGCTTTGTAAAAGCTGACCTCCCTCGGTGGTGCCAAGTTACAGCCCGTCCCCAGCATCCTCCTGCCCTTTACAGACACCTCCGAAAAGCAACGTGTAAAAATCTCAAAAAATGACACAGAAACTATTCATTCAGGTACAGATTAAGTCGTACTGTATGAAATTGCCATTTATGTAGCTCAAAACAGTCGAATATCGGCCATTCCATGTGGTTCAACCCATTATGAATATGTTGCAGAAATAACTTTTTGAAACCTCCCTCTGTCCTCAAGTTCTTCCTACTTTTGCAAAACAAGCTATAGTTTTTAGCTTGTTTCGTTCGCTACAAAGTATATGTATATTATTTAGACTAAAAGAGGTGGATATGCAGTTAGGGTTAGCAGAGAAACGGTTAAAAGGAACTTACGGTCCTCGGTGGTGGGATGGAGTCCATTGTCTATTTCATTGTCCAAATTCACGTACATGAGCTCATAATCATCCGAGTTCTCGGCCAGCACCGCAGACCAGAGAGCACAAAACAGAATCCCAAGGAGATACATCGCCGGAAAGAGACAAAGTTCCTTCCACAACTGGCAGGAGGAGAAGAGAGGCAAGAGGCTCTCCAGCGAGCTGAATTTGAGCAGAGGAGAGGGAGAGTGAGAGGCAGGGCAGAGAGCCCTTAATAAACGCTGGGGAAAGCCTGAATGGGGACGAATGAGTAATGCTGGTGGCACTGCGGTAATGGGAGTTCCCCCGAATTTGCGGGGAAGGGGCTGGGTGGGAGGGCGAGGGAGACGTGGAAGTTACACAATGTTAAACCGTAAAGGTTTACACTGCCTCAGATTAATTGGAGAAGTGTCAGAGGGGAAAGAGGAAACTGGGCTTCCACTGTCCCCCTGAGGATTAGCTGTTATAACTTGCATTGGTAACAATGAGGGGTAGAGGCCAAGCGGGTAGGGGGAGAGAGAATTCACCCAGCACTGAGGTGTGAAGGCAAATCATCATTTCAGCATTTTGTGTGAGCTCTTATTTCACAACCCTTTATGTACAGAAAATATTTTTTTCACTTTTTCTTTGTACACTGTTTCACAGGTCTAAGCTGTGAAAATGACCCTGAATCCAAGATAAACTAACATATTAAGAATTTCTATGATCCTAAAAGCCAGGTCCATTCAGAGTTATCTTGTCTTTAATCTTGGTGTTGCAACTGTACTTTTATAAACACACCTTTTTAATGATAAACAACATGGTACAACTGGGTAAACCTAAAATGGAAAAGAGCTGGGGAAAAGGAATAAACTGATTTTTGGTATGCTTCTTTTCATAATCTGGTATTGTGTAGGTATTATATTATTCTATGAAGCTTAGAGGCAAGGATCATATTACAAAAGTAAGTTTAGGGATTTCTGCTTCTGACAATATTTAGAAGTCTGTATCAGCTGAAAACTGTCCTGTGCAAAGTACCTAGACATATATTTACAATTTAATAATAAAAACTTAAAAGGTACAGATGAGCTCCCAATAAAGTAAGGGAAATATCTGGGGGCCAAAGAGAGGAAATCAAAAACGGAACAGTAAGCCCATAAGTGGATTCTAGGACTACTCTGGAGGCGGTGAAGAGGTGTAGGGTTATTAGTTCTATCACCACCACATGTTGATGACCATGTGGGAGCAAAACTTAGGCTCAGAGTAGGGAGTTAGAAGTGAGAGCCTCACTAAAACCAGGACCTTCAAAAGATTATATATTAGATTTCACTAGGTATAATCTGACTCTCTGCCCCAGCACAGGAAAATAGGAAGCAATCATGTTTCTCTTTGATTGAACTCTACGAGGTCCCTAAGAGTTCGTGACTTTGGCCCTGCCCCCCCCACATATTTGGAATTTAAATATATACTATCTGCCACAGTAAAAAATGAATTCACAATCAAATTCATTTAAACGTACGAGGAAACAGGCCATCATAAATGAGAATCAGCAGAGACCAAAAAGGATTAGACGCCCTTCCCCAAGTACTTGATTGATTTAAAATATCAGCTAAAAACTAGACAATAAGCGTGTTTAAAATGATTTAAGATCTAAAAGAAGTAACCGGAAATAGGAGAAAAAAAGAAGAATAAGAACAAGACATCAAAAAGAGAAAGGCTAGGTAGATTTTTTTAAAATAACCAAATATAACTTCTAGAATTCTTTTTAAAAAGTTAGAATTTTGAAAAGCTCCAGGAATGGATTGAATGGCAAATTAGACAAAGCTGAAGAGAATGTTAATGAACTGGAAGACAGATATAAGAAAATTATTCAAAATGTACTCTTTCTATGTTCAGTAAAAGTACACTAAAATCCTTTCATTGTTCAGAAGGATGATAAAGAAATTAATTAATTTTGCTTTGTTCAAGAATGTTTGTTGGCTGGGCGTGGTGGCTTATGCCTGTAATCCTAGCATTCTGGGAGGCTGAAGCAGGAGGATTGCTTAAGGTCAGGACTTCAAAATCAGCCTGGGCAATAGTGTGACTCCATCTGTATAAAAAAAAAAAAATAGTGGGATATTGTGGTATGCGCCTGTAGTCCCAGCTACTTGGGAGGCTGAGGCAGGAGGATCTCTTGAGCCCAGGAGTTCAAGGCTGCAGTGAGCTACAGTCATGCCACTGCACTCCAGCCTGGGTGACAGAGTGAGACTTTGTCTCAAAAAAAAAAAAAGAATGTTTGTTGTAATTTTAAGGACAACCACCAAAAACCAAAAGGAAATAGACATCCAAATAAGAGAAATAGAGGGAATTAAAAAAAACTTGATCTCAATAGAAAGCAGTGAAGGAGGAAAGAAAATCACAAAGCAAGATAAAAAGCACAATGTAATGTTATAAAAATAAATCCAAATATGCCAATAACCATAAATGTTAATGAAACACAGTTTCCAGTAAAGAGACACAGGTTGTCAGATAGCAATACTTTAAAAATCCAGCTATCTGTCACTTACAAGAGCTACACATAAAACATAAGAAAGTAGAAATGTTGAAAGTAAAAAAAATTAAAAGGAGGGTATGAGAAGAACATACCAAGGATGTGCTAGCATAGAGATAATAATATTAGTCAAAAATAGGCTTAGGCAAAAGGGGATAATTAAATTATGATAAAAGAAACACTTCAACAGGAAGATATCTCAGAACTATCTAATAACATAGTTTCAAAAAATATAAACCAAAGATTGACAGAATTATAAGAAGTTGACAAATCCATAATCATGGAGGGAGATTTTAATATAACTGATAAGTCTACCCTGTCATGACTGATCATTCAAATGCCAAAAAAAGAAAACCTGCTAAAGAATACAGAAACTTAAACTACATAATTTAAAGTTTGATATTTTGAAATATATAGAGCACTGTCCAAATGGTTTGATACCATGTTCTACCAACCACTCAAGGAACACATAATCCTCATCTTATATAAAGTCCTTCTGAGAACAGAGTGTGCAGGAATGTAGTAAATTCTTTTTATATGTCTAGTAAGTGTGATACCAAAAAGAGACAAGGACAGTATAAGAAAGGAAAACTGTGACCAATCTTATTTAAGAACATAGATGCAAAAGCTCTTAATAAAATATTAGCCAAACTCATTAATAATGCATAAAATACATCATGTTTATTTCAATACTGCAAGATTGATTAAATGTTAGAATTACATTGGCAGTTTAAAGGAAAAGAATCATATGATCATGACAACAAATGAGAAAAAGCACATGGTAAAATTCAACACTTATTAATGATCAAACTAGAAAGCAGACAGGAACTTACTTAAACTGATAAATATACACATAAAACCTATAGAAACAGATACATATGTAATTGTAAATCCCTGGAAACATGCTCTTTAAAAACAGGAATAACACAAGGATACCTGTAAACACTGGTTCTGTTTGTCAAAGTATATATTGGAAGTCCCAGCCAATAAAGCAGGACATGAGGACACAAGGAGAAGAAATGCGAGGAATAGGATGAAAAGAAAGAAACAAAGCTATTATCAATCATCGTGAATTGATCACCAATATACAGAAAACCTAAGAGACTCAAAAGACATTATTAATAAAAGAATTGAGCAAGTTTTGTTGCATTTTAAATCAGTATTAAAAATCTATTGCTTTTTTAAATATTAGCAGATAAGTTAAAAAATTTTTTTGAAATTTTTCATTTACAGTAGCAACAGCATCAATTTAGCATAAAATACGTAAGGCACAGCTAATTACAACACTATTGAAAAACATAAAAAAGATCTACACAGAGAAAGATAAATCACATTCTTGAATGAATGGGAAGACTCAATTTTACAAAGATGTCAATTATCCCAAATTAGTCTATGTATTCAATGTGGAAAAAAAAATCCCAGCCTGGTTTTTCAAGGAAGTTAACAAATTGATACTAAAATTTATATAGAACAGCCAAGAGTAATTTGAAGAAGTAAAAAGTAAGGAAATTTGTCCCATGAGATATAATGGTTTATTGTAAAATTGTTGTAATTAAGAAAATGTGGAATTGATGAATGGATAGATAGATGTCCAGAAATAGAAATTAAAATTAGGAGAACCTAATATTTGAAAGAGGTGTTGCAAATCAGAAGAGTAACAATTGACTCCTCAATAAATGGTGGTAGAACAACTATACTCAAAGAAAAAAATATAATTAGATTCCTTCCTTGTAGGGACAAAAGTAAATTCCAGATGGGTTAAAGATAAATACCAAGAAATAAACCATATTGATTTAAGGAGAAAATATAGGAGAATGTTTTTATGAACCTAGAGTATGAAAAAATTTTTCAATACCAAAAAACATAAGCTATAAAATAAAAAATTAGAAAAAATCAACTGTTTTAAGATTATAATTTAAAATTAATAAGCCTACAAAAACATAGTCTCCAGAAAAAATAAAAAATTTCTACAAATTAATAAGAAGAAAGTAAGCATCCCAATAAAAAATGGTCAAAGGATATAAAAGGCCCAATCACAAGAGAGGAAATGATCTGTAAATATATGTAAAAAGAATGCTCAGCCTCAAAAGAAATTAAGGAAATAAAAATTAAAACAAACAAAAACATGAGATACCATCTTACACCCCATCAGATTAGCAAAAAACCAATGTCTATCAAGACTAAATGTTAGCAAGAATGTGGAGCAACAGAAACACTCATGCTGCTGGTGAGAGTGTAAATTGTTATAATCTTGGTGGTAGGCAGAATAATGGCCCCCTAGAACCTGTGAACATGTTATGTCATATTGCATTTCAGATAGGATAAGTTTGCTACATGAGATAGGGAGATAATCCTGCATTACTCAGGTGGGCCCAGTGTAATCATAAGGGTCTTTAAAAGTGGAAAAGGGAGGCAGATGAGAGAATTAGAGGGAGAGATGTGATGACAGAAAAAGGATCAGAGAGATGCCTTGTTTCTGGCTGTGAAGATGGAGGAAGAAGCCACAAACCAAGAAATATAAGTGGCCTCTAAAAGCTGGAAAAGGAAACAGATTCTCTCCTAGAGGCTCCAGGAAGGAACCCAGCCCTGCCAACAACCTGATTTTAACTTAGTGAGACTCATATCAGACTTCTGGACTGCAGAAATATAAGATAATAAATATGTGTAACTTCAGGCCACTAATAACAATGGCAATAATTTCTTATGGCAGCTATAAGAAAACTAAAACAATCACTTCACAAAGAAATTTTGGAACATCTAGAAAATCATCTCCCAGAAACATATCCACTGCTTTGCCACTTAATTATGTGGTCCAGAGACCATCAGCATCACCTGAGAGCTTGTTAGAAATTCATATTCTCAAGTCCTGCCTCCAACCAGGTGAATCACCATCTATGTTTTAACAAGATGTCCAGGTGATTTCTAAGCACATGAAACTCAGAAACACTGCGCTTGGAAATATCTACCACTTACGCGTAAAGAGATAGGTAGAGCACCAACTTTAGCACTATTGGTAAAAGCAAATAATAATATCAATAATATAATGTCTTTCAACCATAGAGTATATGAATAAATTGTTGCATATTTATACAATGGAATACCATACAGCTGTGAGAATAAATGAAGGAGAGCTTCTTAGAGATAAAACTTCAACATAAAATTGAATGAGAGGCTGGGTGCAGTGACTCACGCCTGTAATTCCTCGCACTCCGGGAGGCTGAGGCAGGAGGATCACTCGAAGTCAGGAGTTCGAAACCAGCCTGAACAAGAGCAAGACCCGGTCTCCACTAAAAATGGAAAGAAATTAGCCAGACAACTAAAAATATATAGAAAAAATTAGCCGGGCATGGTGCTGCATGCCTGTACTGTAGTCCCAGCTACTCGGGAGGCTGAGGCAGAAGGTTTGCTTGAGCCCAGGAGTTTGAGGTTGCTGTGAGATAGGCTGACGCCATGGCACTCTAGCCTGGGCAACAGAGCAAGACTCTGTCTCAAAAAAAAAAAAAAAATTGAATGAGAAAAAAATACATTACAAAGAATATGTACAGCATGATATTATTTACATAAAATTTTAAAGCAGGGAAAACAACACTATAAGATGTTTATTGATACACATGTAATTAAAGTGTGAAAACACTTATGAAGATAATAAATACTACCTTCAGAATGATGGTTGCCCTTGGGGAGAAAAGGAAATGAATGGGAAAGGAAGTTATTATGACACAAGTTTAAGTTTCGCAAAGCTGGTTGGTGAGCACATCAGTGTTCCTTATATTATTACCTACATTTGTCTGATGGCTTGAAATATTTCATAATTAAAAAGACTGTATTAGTTATGAGTGAAATTTATAAGATTTCTACACCCTGGTGTGTTCATCAGTTTCTAATTCAAAAAAAAGTTCTTCTGCATTTATTTTTGTATTGTTTGATTGAAATCGAAGTCAGCTGAAAATGACTAATCTGGTATTTTCCCCGTCAAGGCTCCCAGGGGCTTTAGTGAGTGTTGTACCAAAAAGCCTTACACCAGTTTCCTGTCTTAGAGTCCAACTACTGTCCCATTTAACGTGACCTTTTTCAGCAGTTGGTCAGTATGTCCACATGACTAAGTTCTATGATCTAACATGTTCTGTACAAACTGTACATTAAAAATTCTTGATCCTTTAAAGAGAAGCTCTTAATAAAAATAAACAGAAAACAAACAATATAAATTGTTTGAAATTAAATTGTTGAAAATAAATACTGATGGACACAACATTTTGAAAGAAAACCTGAAATATTTTCACCGTCTCGTACTGTGTGGGCATGTCACTAAAACCAGGTTGAGATTAACTGTATGAATCGCATGTGGAAAAAGAAATTTTCATTATTTATTGTTACCCAAATATGTTCAATTTTATTCAAAATCACCCTTTCATGGCCGAGCGCGGTGGCTCACGCCTGTAATCCTAGCACTCTGGGAGGCCAAAGCGGGTGGATCGCTCAAGGTCAGGAGTTCGAGACCAGTCTGAGCAAGAGCGAGACCCCGTCTCTACTAAAAAAATAGAAAGAAATGATCTGGAACAACTAAAAATATATATATAAAAAAATTTAGCCGGGCATGGTGGTGCATGCCTGTAGTCCCAGCTACTTGGGAGGCTGAGGCAGGAGGATTGCTTGAGCCCAGGAGTTTGAGGTTGCTGTGAGCTAGGATGGCGCCACGGCACTCTAGCCTGGGCAACACAGTGAGACTCTGTCTCAAAAAAAAAAAAAAAAAAAAGAAAGAAAAAAAGAAAGAAAAAAGCAAATAACCTAGCAACTTCCAAATCATCTGTTGATTGAAGGTTGGCTTGGGCAGAGCACGATGGCTTTTGCACAGAAAAGCAGATATCCAGTCTATGAGGTTCTGTGATAGCTCCTGAATTTCCTAAAATATTTAAAGGCATTCCTGCCTTTAGCACAGGCTGGGAAGAATAAGTCAGCCCTATGATGAGGATTTATTATTGAACAATGTATAGTTGAAGAAGCCTGCAGGAAGATAGGCTGGCACTTAACTGCAAGGCGGAGATAAATTAGTCAATATAATAGAACCTTGGCACTTGGAAATGTAGGAATTGCAGCGTAAACTATTTGAGACATGTAATAATTTGTCCTTTTGCCAGGGCACAAGTCTGAACAGCATTTACAAGTCTGATGTAAGGAAGCAATTCACCTAGGAGGTAGTGAGTGAGTGCAGCTGGCCACCTAGCAACTGCTTTGTGTCCTGATCATCGTTCAGTACATCATGACCCTTGTTAAGTGATAAAAACTTTATTTCGGATTCATGGTAAATGTCCCTCATGTAGTTGATATAATATAAATGTTATGTTTGTTTTAGAGGAAAGATTTATTATAATTTTATAAATGACTTTAGTTCTATATTAATAAAAGTAGTAATAATAATGACAGAAGCTATCGTGTCTTGAGGATTCCTATGAACTAAGCACTAGGTTAAATGCTTAAAATACAACATTTTAATTAATGCTCCCAACAATCTTACAGGGTAGACATTTCTATCCCCATTTTCTTTAGAAAAGAGCAAGTCAAGGATCAGAAAGGTTAAGGAACTTGTAAAAAGTCACAATATTAGTAAGTAGAGTGTTGGGATTCAAGCTAAAGTCTATCTAATGTCAAAACCATGCTCTTAATAATTATGCTATACAAGTTGCTTTTGGAAAAGATTATTTAACTTTTAGCATTATATTTTCTGAAGAAAATTTTGTGCTCTTGGATGAATGTGATGATTTAAAGTCTTAAATTTATCCCATGAGAACATGGAGAATCTATTTTGTTTCTATTCACCAATTTGATCTATTTTGGAAAAAAAAAAATCATGACGCCATTTGTACTCTAGCCAGGGTGACAGAGTAAGACTCCTGTCTCCAAAAAATAAAAAACATTCCTGAAAGGGCAGGGACTTTTGTCTTATTCATCACTGTATCCCCAGCATCTAGGCAGACCAGGAAGGCAGCCCAGTAGGACTTAACAGAACTGTCTGGATGTGACACACACTAAATTAGCTGGTCACCAGAGATTCCTGACATGTAATAATGCTGAAGAGCTAAAGGCAAGAGCAAATCCAGGCCACTATGCCAGAAGAAGGAGGCTCACAGTGATTACAGAAGTAAGGAGGAAGAGCAAGGGCAAGAGTGGGAAAGCAGCAGCTAGGCTGCTGCACTTGGGTCTTTCTAGTTCAAGAGACATGGACTAGCCTTTTCCCTCCTTTGCAAAGGGGCTGATGGGGACTCCAAGTTTCAGTACAACCTGACTACCTATTTAGGGATATGGCCACACAATAAACAGCACCAGATTCTCCAATAATGTCATATGCATGAAAGATGACAAACAACCCCTTTTTACATACCAGTCCACAAATGGTAGCAGTTACAAAACCAGTACTAAAAACCAAATCTCACCTCTAATTGCCAGAAAACATAATACAGTTGGAAGCTCATCTTGGAAAATGTCACTGAAAGCCAAAGAAAGTGGTGAGCATAACGGAGGTTCTTATGAAGACTCACTGTAGGCAGCCCTGCATGAGAGCAGTCAAGACTAATAACAAAATTTAGGAAGCCAGCGGCAAAAACTGCTGTTTGGGTTCTCTCTACTTTCCAAGCAGCTCAGTGAGGTGCCCCCAGAAGGAGATGACAAGATTGCTCTCTGAGAATGAATTTAGTTACAACCTGGGAGCATGATGGAGGAGAGCAGGTAACCAGGGTGTGACCTCCAGACTGGAACATAACCAAAGAATGTCTCAGCAGGATAAAGATGTTCTACACACAGGATAGCAAAATGGAGGCCTAAGGAGAACATGCTGGTAGGAACTCAACATAGATAGCCGGGGTCAATCTTCAGCTGAACATGTATTCCCAAGGGCATAAATGCCCTGCCAGCAAGCACAGACCGCCACTTTGCTCTGGTAACGCAGTCACTGCTTCACGTTCAGATGTCCAAAAGTCAGGACTCAGAACAAAATGGAATCTCAACTAAAAAGCTCCCATTACTGTGCACTTGTTCCTCACCAAAAAGCCTCTCTATCCAAAATGAGAGAGGGATCAGATAGGCTCCAAAGAAATTCCCCATGTTGTGAGAATTCTCACAGAACATTGCTGCAAAGCCTCAGGACAGGTTTAGAACATTTGTAATGATATGGTATTTTTTTCAAACTGCAGGAAAAAGCCTTACTAACTTCCTGGACATTTTTAAGGTGAATATTAAAAAGTTTGGGGGGGTATATGTTTTACAAAAAAAAAAAAATGAAATAGTTCAATTATAGTGCCAGTCTTGCTAAATTTTAAAGAAAGTAATAAAGGATTATGTATATTCCACTCATTTGTTACAGAGAAAAAGAAAGAAACAGAAATCCTTCATATAAGAACCTAGCATAATAGCTGTCATATCTTGCACACTCATCACATGCCAGGTATTTACTTTTATTACATCTAATTATCACAACTGAAAGGTAGGTTTTATTAACAACCTACCTTTTATGGATTTGGAAGATAAGGCTAAGAAATCACAAGTCACTTATTTAAAGTTCTCTAGCAGAGCCAGGACTGAAATTCAAGTCTTTCTAACTCATAGCTGATAGTGTTGCTAATACACTACAGGACTCTCAAACTTTTGGGATGGAATACATAATTTTTAACATTTAAAAAACTCTGTAACCACAGTGTTGTTTACAATATTGAAAAATCAGAAATAACCTAAACGACTAATAATAAGGGACTGATTAAAGTATGGCATATCTACATAAAACTGATATTTTAAAATAATAACCACAAACATTTATTAAATATAAAGAGCCAGATACCAGGCTCTGAGCTTAGTGCTTTACATGGATTATCTTATCAAATCCTCACAAGGACCCTATACAGGTGGGTACATTTAAAACTCCATCATACGTGTAAGGAAACAGGCTTACAGAAGGTAGGTATCCAGCTCAGTTTCTAGAGGGAACATACTTCAAAAACCCAGGTGGGGTGAGGAACCTATGGCCTCAAGGCCACATGTGGGCCTCCAGATCCCTAAGTACGGCCCCTCGACCAAATCCAAACTTCACAGAACAAATCCCAAATCCCACAGATTTGTTCTGTGACGTTTGGATTAGGTCAAAAGGCTGCACTCAAAGATCCAGAAGGCCACATGTGGTCCCAGGGCCGCAGGTTCGCCACTGCTGTATACTGTCACCTAAAAATTAGTTAAGGACATGGAAAAGATATGAGATAAAAACAAAGCAAGTTACAAAATATTGTGTACTATGTGATCCCATTGAATTTTTTAAAAACAGCTTTATTGAGATATAATTCATATAACCATAAAATTAATACTTTTAAAGCGTGTAATTTTCTATGAAAACAAATTCTGGGTTTTAGCATATTCGCAGAGTTGTGCAACCATCACCACTATTTAATTTCAGAACATTTTCATCACCCCAAAAAGAAACTTCATATGTATTAGTAGTCACTCCCCATTCCTCCCTTCCTCTAGCCTCTGGCAACCCTTAATCTACTATCTATCTACGGATTTGTCTATTCCGAACATTTTTTATAAATGAGATTGTACAATATGTGTTCTTTTGGGTCTGGCTTCTTTCACTTAGTATGTTTTCAAAGTCCACCTGTGTTGTAACATGTACCTGTACTTCATTCCCTTTATTGCTAATAATATTTCATTGTATGCATATATTACATTTAGGTTAACCACTCATCAGCTGATGAACATTTGAGTTGTTTCTACTTTCAGGCTATTATGAATAATGTTGCCATAAACATTTGTATGCAAGTTTTTGTGCAGACATATGTTTTCACTCCTCTTATGTATCTAGAAGTGGGCTTGTTGGGTCCTATAATAACTGTGCAACATTTTGAGGACCTGACAGACTGTTTTCTGAAGCGGCTGCATCATTTTGCTTTCCCAAAAGCAAATGTATGAAAGTTCTAATTTCTCCACATCCTTGCTAACACTTGTTACTGTTTATCTTTTTTATTTTAGCTATCTTAGTGGGTGTGAAATAGTATTGCATTGTGATTCTGTTGGATTTTTAAATATGTAACTGTATATGTGTGGTGATATGTGCACAGAAAAATATTCTAACGAACAGGTATGGTAGATTGTTGCCATATCCATTAAAATAGAAACTCCAATAAGGCAGAGATCTTGATCTGTTTTGTTCACTGAGATATCTCAAGTGCCCACAACAGTGCCTGGCATACCATAGGCCCTCGATAAATATTTGCTGGGTACTAATATGTATTTTATAATTTTCCATGATAAAACTGCTTTCCAAAATTTTTCAAGTTTTTTTCAAATGTAAAAATACATAAAAATAAAATTTATCTATCTTGATCACCATTGAAAGTAGAGTATTTTGAAATAAGATAATTCTCTGGGTATTAAGTAATCAAACATACTCAACTTCCTGAGGACTACTTTCAAATCTCTAGATGGTTAAACCATCTGCATATAAAAGAAATGTTAATGACAGACCTTTTCCTACTGGGAATGTACAATTAGTGAGGGGCCCTTAGTGTATGTTTACACTTCCTGGGCTCCAACTTCTCTCTTTCTGTTCTATCTCTAGATTAGGGCCAGCTGCCAAACAGGCTGGCCTTCAGCTCTACGCCCAGGAAGGAATATGCCACTTTTAAAAAGTATGACAAGCATGCAGATTTATGAAGCTTATCTTTAAGGAAAATAGTTTGGATCACATTTATTTATGTGTTTAATTAACTATTTCAAGTCTCACTCCATGAGCACGGTGCACCATTCTTCAAAGCCAGTCAGCTGGACAAAAAGAGTGTGGGAAGGCTAGTATGTGAAAACAGAAAGACAGTTTGCTCAGCAGGGAAATGCTAAATATCCATTACCTGTTTCACTTGCAGCCCATGACTCCAGATCCTTTCTAGGAGGTCACAAAGGCTGGCAATCAGGGTGTTCTCTTCCACTCCTGTGATGTTCACCTCCCCATGTCCTAGCTCCACAGCCTCTCGGCCCATTTTCTCCACCAGCATCCTCTTGGTCTGCAAGGAATCAGTCAATAGGATTAGATACCCAGGGTGAACAGGATCACAGAACTGAAGAGGGTTTTTGCAGCCTGCACAGTACATCTGCTGAGCTCGGAGGGACAAGATGAATAAGCCCCAAGACATAGAATATATTTAGAACCATATAGGTCAGGTTATGTGGGAGTGCATGCTTTAAAAATTCAGTTACGAAAAAGATAAGTACTCAGCGATCAATGACCCTTGGCCACTGATTTCACCACTCTCCATTGAGTTTTTGCAGTTATGAGATGAAGAAGAATTGAATAAAACCCTTCAGTCATGCTCACCTCTGATCTCTGATTCTCACTGTTTAAATGACCTTACTAAACAAAACTTCAAGCATACATACAACATAGAAATATATCTTAGTAACTGTCAAGGGGATAAAAAAATCAAGGCGGATAATTTATGTTTAGATAAAAATTTTCAAATGCTTATTGTAAAGCCATAACCAAAAAAGGCACATGCTATATGATAATCAGTTTTAATTAAACACTATGTGCAGGCACTGTACAAAGCATTGCACTATCTCATTTAAGCTTTCTAACAATTCTATGAGATAACCATTATTATCATTCCCAATTTACCAATGAGGAAACTGAGGCCAGAGAACTTCAGTAACTTGCCCAAAATCACATAGCAAAAAAAGTAGCAGATTTGGCCTTTGAATCCAAATCTGCCTGAATCTTAAGTCAAAGCTCTTAAGTAAGATTTAATTATGCTATAAACTTATAACACATAAAAATCTAAAAAGCAGGAAAAAAGTTGCCCTTAATCCTCCTTTTCAGAAGCACACTTTTTTTTTTTTTGGAAACAGTGTCTCACTCTGTCACCTGGGCTAGAGTGCAGTGACGTCATCATAGCTCACAGCAACCTCCAACTCCTGGGCTTGAGCAAAACTCCTGCCTCAGCCTCCCAATAGCTGGGACTACAGGCATGTGCCACCACACCCAGCTAATTTTTCTATATTTTCTGGAGAGACAGTCTCACTCTTGCTCAAGCTGGTCTCGAACTCCTGGCCTCAAGCAATCCTCCTTTCTCAGCCTCCAAAAATGCTATGATTACAGGCATGAGCCACCATACCCAGCCTTAACCTAACTATTAATTGTAATAATTTCTTCTGCAAGAACAAGTATATTTTATTTCCTCCTATAAATTAGCACCATTTCATCCTATAAATGAGCACCACTTGTAAACGTAAAATCGGCTGGATATGGTGGCTCAAGCCTGTAATACCAGCACTTTGGGAGGCCAAGGCAGGGGAATCACTTGAGGCCAGGAGTTCAAGACCAGGCTGGACAACATAGTGAAATCTTGTCTCTATAAAAACAATGTTTTTAATTAGCTGAGAATGGTGGTGCTCGCCTGCAGTCCTAGTAAACTGGGAGGCTGAGATAAGAGTATCCCTTAAGCCCAGGAATTCAACCTGGGCAACAGAGTGAGACCCTGTCTCTGTAAAAAAAATAAAGTAAAAATGTAGGAAAATATTTTTATTCCACTGATGAATAAGCAGGATGTAGTAGAGACCAAGTTAGCTGAAGAGCCTAAAAATTATTGTATGTTGACTTGGTTAAAAGACTCTTTTTATTTGAAAAGACATTTAAATTCATAACTCAAACATTAAAGATTAAGAATGACTGTAGAATAGAGAAAAACATCTAAACAATCTAAGCTTAAACTGAATAACATACTTTGGCCTGATACATAGTAGGTACCCAGTAAATTCCTATTTCTAGACATAAGAGATCACTGCTAACAGATCAAAAAAGAGGCAAAAAACATTTTCATATACATAAGACTAATCTGTCAAAGTAAGAATGAAGGCTAACTTCAAGTAATGTAAGATATCTAAAACTAAAAACTATATAAACTACATTTGTCTCTCAGTTTTAAAAATATATATTAAGTTTATGTCAAGTAAAACATGTTTGCTCTCAGTTAATGATAAATTTTATTGAAAACAAATACACCTAATTCCAAGTTAACATAATCTTAAAATTAGTATTAATACTATCCCAATATGTTAACAGTATTTTTAAAATCAAGACAGAGTGGTGAAAGTCAAGCCTTGGTCTTATCTTTGATGCCAAGAGAAAGGACATGTACAAAGGTGTCCACAACTCACCTTGTTGCGGCATTCCTTCAGCAGGCCCTCTACAAACTTCCAGTTTGTCTGGGCAATCACTGATGGAGAGAGGTTCGACAGTTTAGGCTGGCGGATGGTGCTGCCCATAGTCCTGGCTTCCTGGATGTACTTCTGTAACAAACAGAAAAGTCAAAGACCCTTTGTGTTCATGCACACAAACCATAGGTGACCAGTACTGATGGATGCCTAAAGAGGGCACTATCTCCCCACACTTTCTTAATGGCCTCTTTCTAGGCTCAGATAAAGTCAGGAGCAAAAAGTTTAAAATACAATTCTTGTATCAAAGGGGAAAATTCAAATAATATGATGATTTCTGTTTTCGCTGATGTAAAACACTGAGGACTATAATTACCTTAGACAAAGATAGAAGAGGCAAAAAACACATGGATACAGCATGCGTAGCTCAGTGTACATCAAATCAAATCTCAAAGGATTTATTGACAAAGTCATTCTTCCTACCAAGCTGAGAGAAATTTAACTCCTCTGCCCATATCAAATACCTACCCTTTCTATTATAAATTATAACCTTGCTAAATTAGGGCCTGGAAAATAAGATTGCACACTTAAAACAACTGCATTTCCTGCTTTTCTAAAATGTGCTGGTGATTCTCCATATGTTGTTTGTTTTAACACAGAATCTACATAAATGTAATAAAATGTACATTGACATCCCCTCAGGAGGTTCATGACCAAGATTTTTACCCTAGACTTCTCCCTTCCTCAATATTTATTCCAGTAGCACAACTCTGTGCATTCTACCTTACAGCCCCTTAATCTGCCCCTACTACCAACCCCAGGTTAGGATTCAATTATTATCACTGCTGCTGCCTGCCTCCTAACTTGCTAGCTATCTCTGTACCTCCCCTCTTCCAAAATATTCTGCCCACAGCCTCCTTTACACAACACACACCAAGCTTTAGATCCTGCCATTTCCTCTACTTGAAATGATCTTCCTTCTCTCTAACAATCCTGTCATTCTCTAAGGCTTAAACAGATGCTGGCTCCTCTTCCAAATAGTCTTGTTTGATGATTACCCCAAGTAGCACTATCTCTGCTTTCTCTAATCAGTAATCAAACATTGGTTTGCCTCTCATATAGCCATTTCAAAAGATTCTTCTACTAAAGTTATCTGTATACCTGACTTTGCTCCCTTAATAAACTGGTATTCCCTGAGGACAAGGTACCTCCTCGTTATCTTTGTATTTCAAAGTGCTTATTTACTTCAGTGATTATGACCAAGAAAATGTGCTCAATAAACATTGCTGAAA
Organism: Avahi laniger; assembly: GCA_963575035.1. NCBI lineage: Eukaryota > Metazoa > Chordata > Mammalia > Primates > Indriidae > Avahi > Avahi laniger. The sequence continues at coordinate 7,169 of CAUYSK010006098.1, read as the reverse complement.
ACAGCAATAAAGAGGTGAAGTGGAAGACTTAGGGGAGACTTTTAAAATAATAACAATAACCAAAACTCCTTATGTACCCTAACAAAAAAAACAAAGTACAACTGTATCCTGTAAATCAGCAGTTGAAAATTGATAACCATACCTTGCAATTTTAATTTATTCCTATCAAAAACAGAAGAGGCAAAGTATGTTATTTATTTTCCTACTCCTTGAGGTGCCAGACACATATGAAAAGAGTACGCTTTATTGGGTTCTATCTGTGTAAGATAAAAACTGCACGGTCTTTTCTCAAAGAGAAGTTTCTGAAATAGGTTTCTGAAGGTAAAACCCCATTTTCACAACTTCTCTGCAACTAAGTAAGGCAGGGACTCCATCCTGAGGTTTATCACTAGAAACTTTACAAGAAACAAGTTACAGTAGAGCTGAGAAACTCATTTTACAATGAAGATTCAGATGGTAAATTCAAGAATTCTTGGTCCCCACGCACCTGATAATAACACTCCTCTTCTTTAGTTCTCAAAGAAAAAAAAAGTCAAGATTATCTAATTAAGATTCCAAAAAAGTAGGGAAAAGTCCTCCTCTCCTCAAATTCAGAGATTCACAGCATTAACCCAAGCTCATCTTTTCCTCCTCCTCATTCTAATGCAATGAACTTCTTTCCTACCATACCCACCCCCACACATACACACATACAAAGCTTCACACCAATTTTAAAAGGAATTCTCCGAAGTTTCAGACTCTTATCTTCTGAAGCTCCTATCATACCCACTAGGGCGTGAGTATCATGCCTAGGTGAATATGAAGATAACCTACGTGGTCAGTAGCTAGCTGCCACTTGCAAAACATCCTACCTTTTGATTTGTCATAGCCTAGAGTCCAGTATTGGGTATCAGGAACTACACCTATTATTAACCCTTCTTTATGGAGAGAGGTCATGGCTGAGACACTTGAATCAGACAAGAGACTAAGGAAATGAGAAAGAGAAGGAATGTGCAGCATAATATAGGATTATTTCTTGTCATTCTTAAGGTATCTTACCTCTCTCTGGTCATTATCTAAACGCAAGTGTTCTGTGTGCTGCTTCTGCCGATCCTTCCGCCTCCACTGGGCAGGGGCATTCCTTTTTGTCCACCTAACAAGATCAAAGCAGGCAATTAAGTATATCCCATGTAAAAAGTAAGGTTAACTGACAGGAGAAAATATGAATGTCTAGGGGCCAATGATGGACACAGGAAACCACCAAGAAGTCACCAGAGACAGCTCAGAGACATTGAAGAAGAGTAGCCTAAAGCTCAGTGACTAGACATGAGAAAGATGACCCCTTAGGAAACATAGACATATCTCTCTTGAAACATCTAAAAAAAACCTCACATGTAGATCTAAAACTATACTTATTCAACTCTATCTAGGCTTTGATATACTCACCTCCAAAAGTAACTAAAGAAGAGCAATTCAGCTAACTTATCTACTTTCAGTTTAGGCTCCAAGTATTTCAGCCACCACTTAGTGAAGGGACAATGCTAGCTAGCCGTAGAATACAGGCATGAGATGATTTTAACCCATCTGCAGCCTGGCTTTTTGTAGGTCCTGGGCATGTGGAGCTATCACAATTTGCACAGTAGAGCAAGGAGCTGAAAGATACCCTGTCACCTGTTTTCTAGTTCAAACAAGTGAACAATCTAAATAGTTGTGGGTCTTCTCCATCTTTGCTTTACAAAATTCCAGTGTGTTGGGGATGCAAGCTCTAGTCCAGATATGGGATAACCCTCACTACTGTGGCTAGGGAGCTGGATCAGGAAATCCCTGGGGTTGACTCACTTATTGCTGGCTGGCCCGGTGGAAAGTACATCAGACTGCAGCTTAGGGAAGAAGCCTGGCTCATACTTCCCTTGTCCAATCTTCATGTCAAGTAAATGTGGATGAACTGCGGTATGGTCAATTTTTGCCAGACGTAACTCAATTGCTTTCTCTGGATGAGACAAAAACAATAACAAAAAACAAGTCAAACATTATTTAAAAAGCTAGCTAATCTGCTACTTTCAGCCAAGATGGAGTAAAAAGGGACTGATTTTTACCCTCCTGACTAAAATAACAACACCAAAAACTCATGCAAAATATAAAAAATTATGAATTTCAAAACACTGAACATCAGGCAATGAAGGACAGCAGTGATCCCTGAGAAACAGGAAACAGATAATGTAACCTCTACAACTGTCCTAGTGAGCTATGATGGCACCACTGCACTCCAGCCTGGGCAACCACAAATCACTGATGAAAGAAATCATATACAACACAAATGGAAAAACATCTCAGGCTCATGGATTGGAAGAATCAATATTATTAAAATGACCACAGTGCCCAAAGCAATCTACAGATTCAATGTAATTCCTATCAAAATACCAATATCATTTTTCACAGAATTAGAAAAACCAATTCTAAAATTCATATGGAACCAAAAAAGAGCCCAAATATCCAAAGCAATCCTAAACAAAGGAACAAAACTGGAGGGATCACATTATCTGATTCAAATTATATTACAAGGATATAGTAACCAAAACAGCATGGTACTGGCATAAAAGTAGACACATACATCAACAGAACAGAGAATCCAGAAGTAAAACTATATACCTACAACCGATACAAAACATACACTGGGGAAAGGACATACTACTCAATAAATGGTGATGGGAAAATTAGATAGCCACATGCAGAAGAATGAAACTGGATCCCTGTCTCTCACCACAGGCAAAGGTTAACTCAGGATGGATTAAAGACTTAAATATTAAGACCTGAAACAATAAATACTGGTAGAAAACCTAGGAATAACTCCTCCGGACATCAGCCTAGGCAAAGAATTTATGACTAAGACCTCAAAAGCAAATGCGATAAAAACACAAATAGACAAATGGGACTTAATTAAACTGAAAAGCTTCTATACAGCAAAAGAAATAATCAAAAGAGTATATAGACAACTTATACAATGACAGAAAATATTCGCAAACTCTGTGCTGACAAAGGACTACTATGCAGAATCTACAAGGAACTCAATAAACTTTTCTTTTCAGCAAGAAAGAAAACCCATGAAAAAGTGGACAAATGACACGAACAGGTATTTTTCAAAAGAAGATAAACACATGGCCAACAAAAATATGAAAAATTGCTCAACATCACTAGTCATCAGGGAAATGGAAATTAAAACAACAATGAAATACCATCTCACTCCAATTAAAATAGCCATTACTAAAAAGTAAATAAACAATAGATGTTGGCGCAGATACGGTGAAAAGGGAACACTTACACACTGTTGGTGGGAATGTAAAATTAGTACAACTTTTATGGAGATCAGTATGGAGATTTCTCAAAAAACTAAATATACCATTTGATCCTGCAATCCCACTACTGGGTATCTCTACCCAGAGGAAAAGAGTCATCATATCAAAAAGATACCCACGTCTGTATGTTTGTCACAGCACAAATCACAAGTGCAAAGATATAAAATCAACCTAAGTGCCCATCAGCCAATGAGTGGATAAAGAAAATGTGGCATACATATCATGGAGTAGTGTTCAGTGATAAGAAAGAATGAAATAATGTATTTTGCAGCAACTTGGATGGAACTGGAGTCCACTTCCTAAGCAAAGAAACTCAGGAACAGAAAAATAAATGCTGTATGTTCTCACTTATAAGTGGAAGTTAAACTGTGACTACACGAATATACACAGGCTACACAGAGTGCTATAATAGACATTGGAGACTTACATGGAGGTAGGGGGTAAGGAATGAAAAATTATCTGTGGGATGCAATGTTCACTACTCAGGTGATGGGTACTCCAAAAGCCCAGACTTTACTACTACATAATTTATACATGCAACGGAATTCAATTTGTACCCCCTAAACCTACTAAAAATTTTTTAAAAAGGAAAAGAAAAAAATCAGCTATAGAAAGTAGAAATTTTGTGTACAAAAGAACAAAATTAAGAGTGATTTCTTATTAGAAAACAATGGAAATGAGAAGACAGTGGAGCAACATCTTTAAAGTACTGAAAGAAAAAAACTGCCATCCTATACTCAGTGAAAATGTTTTTCAAAGACAAAGGCAAAATAAACACTTTTTTAGAATTGCAATTCTAATTGGAATTAGAATTCATCACCAGCAGATCTACACTAAAAGAAACGTTAAAGGAAGTCTCTTCGGGTAGCAGGAAAAAGATACCAGACGGAAATATGGATCTACACACAAAAAAAGAAGAGCACCAGAAATGGTAACTACATAGGTAAATATATTAGATTTTGTTTTTATTAATTAAATCTCTTTAGGGGTACTTGACTGTGTAAACATAAATAACAATGTAATGTGGGGCTTCTAACATAAACATTATAAAAGTAAAATGAATGACAACAGCAGCATATAAATCAGGAGGTCAGAAATGGAAATATGGGGGGAAGAAAAAAAAGAAATGGAAATATAGTTTTGTAAGGTACTTATACTATGTGGGAAGTGGTATTCTATCATATGAAAGTAGATAGTCATAAGTTAAATATGCACTAAAAATCCTAAAGCAACAGCTAAAATAACAGAAGTTATAGCTAGTAAGCCAACAATGCAGGTAAAACGAAATCATACAAAATATTTAATTAATTCGCAAGAAGGCAGAAAAAGAAGGCAAAGGAAGAAAGAACAGATGGGACAAATAGAAAACAGACAGCAAGATGACAGACTTAAGCCTAATGATATCAATGATCACATTAATGTAAATGGTCTAAAGACTGCAATTAAAAATCTAAAACCACAAAATTGGATAAAAATGTAAGACCCAATTATATGCTGCCTCCAATAAGTAAAATTTAGATATAAAGACACAAATAGGTTGAAAGTAAAGGAATGAAAAAGATATAACATGCTAGCACTAGTCAAAAGAAAACTGGAGTAGTTATTAATATTAGACAAAGTAGATTTCATAGCAAAGAATATTACCAAGGATAAAGGTTATTTCTTAATGATAAAAGGATCAATTAATCAATAAGACATAACAGTCCTAAACATTCATGTACCTGAAATAGAACTGAAAGCAGAAACAGACAAATCCACAATTATACTTAGAGATTTCAATAACCCTCTCTCAGTAACTGACAGAACAAGCAGACAGAAAATCAGTAATATAGAAGACTTGAACAACACTATCAACCAACATGCTTGATATTTAACATCTTACCTTAAAAAAAGTACAACAGAGATCTTTTCAAATGTAATGGGATATATTCAGATATACCATATTCTAGGTGATAAAACAAGTCTCAATACATTTAAAATAATTCAAGTCATACAAAGTATATCTTCCGACCACAACAATCAGTAACAATATCTTAAAACTAAATAATGTACTTATAAATTACTCATGGGTCAAAGAAAAAATCAAAAGGGAAATAAGAAACTATTTTAAACGGAATGAAAATGAAAACAAAACACCAGAATTTGTGAGATGTCACTAACATATTACTTGGAAGGAGATTTATAGCATCAAAACACCTATCTTAGGAAATGTCTCACACTAATGACTTCAGCTTTCACCTTAAGAAATTAGAAAAAGTCCAGGCATGTGGCTCACGCCTCTAATCCTAGCACTCTGGGAGGCCGAGGCAGGAAGATTGCTTGAACTCAGGAGTTCAAGACCAGCCTGAGCAAGAGCGAGACCCTGTCTCTACTAAAAATAGAAAGAAATTAGCTGGACAACTAAAAATATATAGAAAAAATTAGCCGGGCTTGGTGGAGCATGCCTGTAGTCCAAGCTACTCGGGAGGCTGAGGCAGAAGGATTGCTTGAACCCAGGAGTTTGAGGTTGCTGGGAGCTAGCCTGACACCACGGCACTCTAGCCCAGGCAACAGAGCAAGACTCTGTCTCCAAAAAAAAAAAAAAAAAAATTAGAAAAAGAAGACCAAATTAAATTCAAAGTAATTACAGGAATGAACATAAAGGCCAAAGTGAAATCAATAAAATAGCAAACAGAAAATTAATGAATCCAAACACTGGTTCTTTCAGAACACTAGCAAAATTGATAAACATCTAGTCAGACTGATGAGGATTTAAAAAGTGAAGAAACAAATTACCCATGATGAGGAATAAGAGAGGTGACATTGCTACATTTATACCAATACCACAGTCTTGATTACTACAGCTTTGTATTAAATTTTACAAAAAAAGATATATACATATATGTTTTGTTTTATTTTTTTGAGATAGAGTCTCGCTCTGTTGCCCAGGCCAAAGCGCCATGGCATCAGCCTAGCTCACAGCAACCTCAAACTCCTGGGCTCAGGCGATCCTCCTGCCTCAGCCTCCTGAGTAGCTGGGACTGCAGGTATGCAAAAACATGCCTGGCTAATTTTTTTCTATTTTTAGTCACCGGCTAATATTTTCTATTTTTTTAGTAGAGACAGGGTCTTGCTCTTGCTCAGGCTGGTCTTAAACTCCTGACCTCAAGCAATCCTCCCACCTCGGCCTCCCAGAGTGCTAGGATTATAGGCGCGAGCCACGATACCCGGCCTAAATCTTATAAAACTTAACTTGAAATGGATCACAGACCAAATGTAAAACCTAAAATTATAAAACTTGTACAAGGAAATACAGGGGAAAATCTCTATGTGACCTTGGTTAGGCAAAAATTTTTTTAGACACAACAAAAGCATAATCTATTTTTAAAAAATCCAAAACTGGTAAATTAGGCCTCATCAGAATTAAAAACCTCACTCTCCGGCCGGGCACGGTGGCTCATGTCTGTAATCCTAGTACTCTGGGAGGCTGAGGGGGGCTGATTGTTTGAGTTCAGAGTTCAAAACCAGCCTGGGCAAGAGCGAAACCCCCGTCTCTACTAAGAATAGAAAGAAATTAATTGGACAACTAAAAAATATATAGAAAAAATTAGCCGGGCATGGTGGCTCATGTCTGTAGTCCCAGCTACTTGGGAGGCTGAGGCAGGAGGATCGCTTGAGCCCAGGAGTTTGAGGTTGCTGTGAGCTAAGATGACGCCACGGTACTCTAGCCCGGGAACACGGTGAGACTCTGTCTCAAAAAAAAAAAAAAAAAACTTGCTCTCCAAAAGACACTGTTAAAAGAACAAACAGACAAGTCACAGAGTGGAAGAACTATCATGTATCTTATTAAAGGACTTG
>CAUYSK010006096.1:0-24815 GCA_963575035.1 Avahi laniger | reverse complement strand
AAGTAAGTGAATTTTTATGTGTAGTTGTTTTGTTGCTTTTGATGGATATTAATGCCATAAGGATAGTAGCTTATGTAGCAAGAGATTACTGGATACAAGTTATTGTTCAGCCATTTCATTGGTGCTTATTTTTTTAATCATTAGGATTACATTAACCCCAGCACAGTAATTAAGTCTGGAATTTTGATGTTATTTCATTTTGTTACAAATAATTTGGAATGCTCAACAGTTTGAAATACTTCTTGTGATTCAAGTAGATGGATGAATGCTTGTCACAACTCACGCTTGATAACTCTCTCAAGCAAAGAAGCTATTGAAAAGACAGAAATTCGAAATAAAGTATTGCTTGATTTAAGATGTCTTAAGCAATAGAACCCAATGTACATATTGAATTCCTCAAATGGTCATGCACTTACTCCTCCTAGAATGAAAAAAGAAGGAAAAAAGGAAAGGAAGGAAAGAAGAGAGGTAGGGAGGGAAGAAAGAAGAAACAGAAAGGAGAAATAAGGAAAAAGAAAGAAAAGAATGTTCTTTGAGTGACAGCTTTACATAATGAGAAATAATTCTTCTGTAACATTAACTTGTAATGCTCCTGTGATAGGACTTCCTGCAATTTGTCATAATTGTCCATCTTCTCTCAGTTCTAGAGTCTATATAGGCAGGATCTCATCTCTCTTTCTCATTGTTGTAATCCCTGGCACAGGGCTCGGCATGGAGGAATTGCTATATATCTGTATCTCTCTCTCTCTAGTCAATGAATGACATCAATTCCTCTTTTGATAGCTCTGAAATTACTTTTTTTTTTAATGGAAAAAGGACAGAATGCAGGACTGTGTGGGGGAGTCTGTTCGCAGAGTCTGGCCAAATATCCAATGATACTAAAAACACTTCGAGTGCCTACCTTGGACCCTCCTTCCTAACTCTCCTGAAACCTCAGGCTTTTGAACCTTTGCCATGCTGATGGTGAAGAAAGGCATGCTGAAAAAGGAAAATATACAGCTGGTTTTCCTGAGACTCCCTAGAGAGCTCATACAATGCTGGTTCCCAGGTCCTGACCCAAGACCTTCTGTTTCGGTTGACATGGGGTGATGCTCAGGGGATCAGTATTTTAAAAGCTGCCCAGATGATTCAGTGCTCTGCTTGGGTTGAAAAACAGCATGTCTAGATGGTCAGATCTACATTAGTCGATGTGACCACAAGCTCCCAAGTGGGAACAGTGGTGGGTGGCTGGTTCACAGTGTAAAGGAGTGTCTACAATGAAAGCTCCCCCTTCCCTGACACTGTGGCCAATAAATGTCCATGCCTTTGATCCTGGTCCACTCTGGTGAAGGAGGAAGTGGGAATGAGGGAAGGGAGAAAGGGATTGATGAAAAACAGATCTTGCCTTTGTGGTTGGAGTCTGCCACTAATAAATGTTTTAAATCAAATATATTGAGCCACTGTTAACAAGTACTTGTCGAGAACCAACTGTATGCCAGGATTCACAGGCCCTGTGGCTAGAGCAGTAAACAAAACCAACAAAGCTCCTGCCCTCCCAGAGAGAACATTCTGGGGGCCAAGACAAGAATAGACAAACAGATCGATGTCACTGATATCAGTGAATATTATGGGAAGAAAATGGAAGCAGGGTCAAGAGTAGAGTGAGGAGGATAAACTAAGGGTTAGATGGGGTGGTCAGGGAGGACAGCTCTGAGGAGGTGATGTGTGAATTGACACCTGGATGAAGAGAAGGAGCAAAGGTGGGAACCATGTGAGAGCTGGGGGACAGCAGGGGAAGAGCCCCTGAGTTGGGGATGCCCTTGGCATGTTCAGAAGTAGAAAGAAAGTCCTTGGGGTTACATCGGAACATATCGTGGAGGGCCTTGGATAGGAGACCAGGGACAGGAGTCTAGGATTTGTCTCAAGTGTGATACCAGGTCCTTGGAGAATAATGAGCAGGAGATGGATTTTTATTGTGAAAAAATCATTCTGACTGCTTTGAGGAAAATGGATTATAGGGGCTAAGACTAGAAGAAGGGCCACCATTTGTGAGGCCATTGCAGTGGTCCAAGTAGATGAGAGTAGCTTAGATGAAGATCGCAAGAGTGGAGGAGGGAGAAAAAACAAGATGCAGGGTACGTTCAAAAGTAAGAGTGGTGAAGACTTGCAGATGCATTCAATGGTGCGTATAAGACAAAGAGAAGCTTCAGGTGGGTAACTGGTGGTTATAAGTATAAAATAACAGTAAAATGAATCCTGAATGCTTAAATATTGCGAGATACAGGGCCAGCCCTCTGTAAATCTTGGCTATTATCAAACATCCGACTGAGTGTGTTGAATAGACCATGGGACATTCAAGTCTGCAGCTTAGGGGATGGAGCTAGGGACATACATTTGGGAGTCACCAGGGTATGGGGGACACTTAAACCCTTTGGGCTGGATGAAATCATCAAGGGCGTATGAAGTGAGAAGAGCAGGTTGAGGTTGGCGTCCTCGAGCACTTCAACACAGACATTGAGCACAGAGGAGGAAAACCCAGAAGACAAGACTGAGTGGGAGGGAGGTGTCCATGAGACTGCAGGGAATTCTGGAGTATGGCAAGACCTGGAAGCATGTGGAGAAAGTCTTGGAAGGTGGGAATTGATTAACAAATTGCTGACAGGTCTTAAAAAACCTTGGAGGTTGTGGGTGACCTTTTCAAGTCCTTGGCTTGAAATTTGTAGAAGCCTCCCCTGAAAACTTGACATCTTTCTGAGGCACTTGCTGTTTCTTGGAGAGAACACTTAGTCTTTGTTTTTTTTTCCCTTTTCCTCTTTCTCTTCTGTCGTCTTCATGGCTTATCATCATCTTTCTCATTCGATAAAGCCAGCAGCTATCCTGCCTGCCTTGAAAACCAGTATTTTTAAGACTAGCCCCATTCAAGAATCCTGAGCTGTGCTTTCTGCAACACACTATTTATTTACTAATCACTCAGGCCATTGTATCCATGCTTCTTAGATGAGTACGTTGACAGGCAGGTGTGGGAAAGCCATTATTTACATAACTAAAATATTTAAAAATTCCGCATGAATTTTAAAAGATAAATTAGAGTTTAAGATGCCAATAGCTCTCGAATTCCCATTTCAGGAGAGAGAATGCTGCCGTCTGGAAAGTGGTCCTCGGCATCAACAATCTAGACCACCCGTCAATGTTCATGCAGACGCGCTTCGTGAAGACCATCATCCTGCATCCTCGCTACAGCTGGGCGGTGGTGGACTACGACATCAGCATCGTGGAGTTAAACGAAGACATCAACGAGACAAGCTACGTCCGGCCGGTCTGCTTACCCAGCCCGGGGCAGTGGCTGGAGGCCGACACCTACTGCTACATCACGGGCTGGGGCCACATGGGCAACAAAAGTAAGCCGGGACCTTCTAGGAGCCGTTCGGCTTGTGATAAGAAGCACTGTGTTTCTGCCTAGCCTTTAGCTATAATTTTCCATTTTCACTTATAAAAATCCAGCCACAAATGGTAAATCCCTGATGTATGTGTTGCACTCCCCTTGCAGTGCAAATGGTACACATTAATGATCCATTACGGCACTTAAACTCGCCAAGCTCAGAGGCAATCTCAAAAATCCTTCTCTACACCTCAGAGCCTTTCTCCAGGGAGCTGCTGCCAATGTTTTGGAGGTGCCATGCAAGATGAGGATTAGCAGCCATCCTTGCTTTAGACTGTGTTAATGATTTGGGCTATCTGCAGGCAGAGTCAGTAAGAGTCTCTGCCTAGTGGTTAGTCAAGCTGCATGGTCATATTTCCAATTCTCTGTTACGAGTGGGTCTTATCTACATCTGTAGCACAACCTGTAAGTCCTTCTAGAAAGCAAATTGATGTGCTATTTGCCTATTTAAATTGATTAAAATAGCTTGGCTATGTAGATGATTTAAACATACAAAACACACAGAGATTAAAAAATCTAGGCCGGGCGCGGTGGCTCACGCCTGTAATCCTAGCACTCTGGGAGGCCGAGGCGGGTGGATCGTTTGAGCTCAGGAGTTCGAAACCAGCCTGAGCAAGAGCGAGACCCCGTCTCTACCAAAAAAATAAAAAGAAAATAATTGGACAGCTAAAAATATATAGAAAAAATTAGCCGGGCATGGTGGCGCATGCCTGTAGTCCCAGCTACTCGGGAGGCAGAGGCAGGAGGATCGCTTGAGCCCAGGAGTCTGAGGTTGCTGTGAGCTAGGCTGACGCCACGGCACTCACTCCAGCCAGGGCAACAAAGTGAGACTCTGTCTCAAAAAAAAAAAAAAAATCTGTACTGCTGCTTACTCTCAACCCCCATAATGGACTCTCTCATTCTATTTGTTTAAAGTTTAGAATGAGAATCAAATCAATGAGACATTTTCTTTAACTGCAAGTGCTGGCCACTCTGAGTATGTCAAATATAATGCCATGGCGCTCAGGAATGATGATGTGTATTGGCATTCTGTCATCGACCTTAGAAATTGTATATTCGAAGGAACATTTTTGTCTTGAAATTTAGCAAGATAAATTTTGAGCTGAGTTTCTTTTTTATATGTTCAATTAAAGGATGAAAAGAAAAAGTCAATAGACAGAAATCAATGACTTTTTCAGAAAAAGTTCACATGTAAGAATTTTGAAGGCAATGTTGTACATATGATGTCACTATTCCTATGCATCTCAGTTTTAAAATCTATAATTGTTACTGTAATCTAAGAGCAGAATATATTTTATATTGCCTCTGCTTGTATTCCTCCTACAATATCCATATGAAACTGAGAGCAATAGTGGAACACAGTACGCACACCACATACAGAGTGTAGCATGAAGAGCAAGGATGTGAATTCAAAATCAGATTTGATGGACCCTGACTGTACTACCTTCTAGCTCACTATAAAATGAACAAAATAATAACAACTGTTCTCCGTGTCTCTGAGCAATGCCCAAAGAACATAAATATAAAAAAGAGCAACTGTCTAACTCACAGGATTGTTGTAAAGATTAAAGGCAATAAGGTAAGGCCCAGAAGGTGCTGAGTATAGGTGCTTGGCTACCACTGGTACCCAATATATGTTAGCTATTGTTCTTATCCTCCTTTTAACAATTCATGGAACATTCGCTGTCTGCCACATTCATTTTTCCAAAAATGACTCTTTCTTCCAAAAAGATACCCAGGGATGATTCTCCATCACCGTTTAAAAGAATGGTGTGTATAATTTTGTAGAATGACTAACCGGCAAAAGATTCATGCTCCCTTGCTCCAAGAAAGCCATTGTTATTCTGCAAAAACTTTCAAGTAAGACGGAATTCACGTATTCTGTCGACACCAAGGGATGGCTTTGTCCTTTTCAATCTCTCTCTGTCATATCCTCTAGGATGAAAGGTTCTTACATCAAATAATGGCTACTGGAGCACAAGATGAGACATGTTCATTTCACCAAGAATAGAGCAACCCTTCCGCTGTTAGATTTAACAGAGATTCTCTACTTCAGCAGAGCAGGACTGGCGTGGGGAGCTGACACCGGGCTGGCAGCCTCCCATCTGGAGAGGAGCTCTGGCTTGATTTTTTTTTTTTTTTTCTTTTCGTGGTAGTAGCTGTTATTTTTGGTAGCATATACTAAGAGGGGAAAAGCATGAAACAAGTAACTTAACTGCACTGTGCCTCAATTTCCTTATTAAGAAAATAAAAGGGTTTCCCTAGATGATTGCTATGAACACTTCTAATTGGGAAATTCTGATTCCAAATAAGGCTTGTCTTCGAAATGACATTTCAAGTACAGAATATGGTTCTTTTGGTATAAAACTGTTCGTATGATATTTGAATTTCATGTTTGGCTAGTTTCACTTTTGAATCATTTTATCATTTTTTATATATTTCTTCTTCTTTTTAATCCAGTGCCTTTTAAGCTGCAGGAGGGAGAGGTCCGCATTATTTCTCTGGAGCAGTGTCAGGCCTACTTTGACATGAAGACCATTACCACGCGGATGATATGTGCCGGCTACGAGTCCGGCACGGTCGACTCTTGCATGGTAAGTTGCTTTCTGGTTACCAAGTAGATTCAGTTCAGCAATAACCTCCATGAGTCCCTGCGAACTTATTATTATTCATGTATGGTCCTTTGGGAACACTTTTTTAGAATTGTGTGTTGCCAAATGTCGAATTATTCATAATGTGTTTTCCTTCAGCCAGTGCCCAAGCAAACCCCTTAACTACGTCCAGGTTATTCAGGTTGCCTTCCGCTTTTACGTGTACTTACTGCATGGGGAACATTACCCGTGGTCAGCAACATGAGGAAACACTCTTGTTTCTGTCCTCTCATTCAACCATTTTGTTGGTCAGGAAAAACGAGGTTCTAGGAGGAGCTGGGGCAACCATGGCCCCAACCCCAGGGAGCAGGGGCCACCAGAGGACATTATCAGCCATTAGGGCGATGGCATTAAGGCACTCACCAACACCCCAGTTTGCATGGCATGTGACAGGACTATCCCTGTCTCCAGAGTGAGCACACTGGCCTTGTCTGGGTTTTCTGGGCCGTTACGTGATTGTCAAAAAGTTCTCAAATGTCACTGAACCCAGCCCTTAGATACAGAGGATTCATGGCCACAACCATTTTCAGAGCATGCTAACTTAGCAGTGCAGGGAAGCATTTTTATTTTTACTTAGTAAATATTCATTGAATATTTTACTGGACTGGCTCCCAGGAAAGGGTGAACATGTGCAAGTTCTCGAGAAAAACTTGATAACCAAGGCGGGGCGACAGTTATTATGCTATGCTGCTACAAAGCATCTTCGTTATTTTACTGCTTTGGAGTGGACTAAATTGCCTCCACGTTTTAGTGTTGAAGAAGAGATACGACAATACCATGACCACTAACTCAACATAATTCAATGACATTTCTGATGGTCCATTTTAGAATGGAAAAGTCAGGGATGGAAATGGTCAGTGCTGATTCCTTAGACAGTTGTCACAGGAAGAGGGAGCAGACAGTTCCCTTGGGGTTTCCCTGAGGCCACCGTCCTGCCTCGTGGTCACAGCCATCAGCTGAGGGAGGCAATGGTAGAGGAATCCCTCCCTTCTACGTAAGAAGCCAAGGTTTGATTCCGCAAGTCCCCCCACAGAAACAAAGTGTTTTAGGAGACATGGAGTGGGGCATGGAGCAGGATTTGCAGCCTGAAAGGTCTGGGTTGGATCCCATCTCTGCCAGTGAGAACAATGTAACCTGGGGACGCCGGCCAACCTCTTTAGGCAGTTTTCTCACGAGTGAAATGGGGCCACTCATGCCTAATTTACAGAGTGTTTTCAGGATTAACTGAGTTAACGTATGTGACAGTACCTATCTCTAATCTATCTGTATGTAATGCCTGGCACATACTGAGACATTCAGTGAATAATAATTATATTAATATCAACATCTATTGCTTCAGTGCTTATTGTGTCCCAGGCTCTCTGCAAAATGTTTTCTAATAGCTCATTTGATCGTGGCAGTCACTCCACGTGGCAGTGTCATTGTTTCCCCAACCAGAAAATGAGAGAGTAGAGAGGTTGAGTGATCTGCCCCAGATCACCTGGCACAAAGGCGGTACAAGTGCTTGGTCACTACCCTGTCCTAGCTGCGGTGATTACTATAAATACATTTCTCCCTTTCCTCCACGTGATTTGGAGGTTTACCAGGAACTAGCACCTCTTGGCACATATTTGAGATCATTTCTTGGTCATTGCTAAAGGATGGGAGAGGAGGTGATTCTATGAAAGGAACGGAAGGCCCAAGCACAGACACAGACAGGCATGTTCACATCATGACGTTTAGCAGGAACCAGGTCTGGCCAACTTCTTTAGTACTGGGACTCCAGTGCTGCGGGTATCTTAAAATGCATACCCGATATTCTCTAACACACCCTCAGGTAGAAAACAAAATATAGAACAAACAAATGCTACTTCTTACTAGATCTAGAAGAGCAAACATTTATACCAAAACCTCTATGACACGACATACACTATCTTTCTTAATTGAATCAACAGCACACATTGGAAGCCATGGGTCCCTCTGTGACAGTCTGTTAGTCACGGGGATCAATACCGAAGCCAAACGTGAACTTTGGCTTAAAGCCCAACATTACAGAGGAAAAGAGGACCGAAAAGACAGTGCAGATAAATTGTGCCTTGAGCTGTATTCTCCCTTTCATTTTGAATTGCCCGTCCTTTGCTGCTTGTTTTCTGTCTAGCAGAATACCTACTGGACTCTAAGCCTAACTCAAAACCCACATCTCGGGAAAGCGTTTTCCATTCCTCTTCACCTGGAAGTAATCACTCATCCCTTTGAAGTCCTCTTTATAGCTCTTGGATTTTGCTTTCATGTTCAGTTATTCTTGTTACCCAAGCAGACTTTTGGCCGCTCTGGGACAAAAATGGTGCCTCCCTCAGTTATGTACACCCTAGCACGGAGCCTTACAGAGAGTAGATGCTAAATAATTATTTGACTAAGTTTCTGATCTGGAAGTGAAGAGGTGGTGACATCTAAACATGTCCCATTTTAACCACTCTCTGGCATAATAATTAGCTTGACCTAAATAATTGAGCATCTTAGTATTTATTTTATATAAGAGGAAATACAAAAATTTGGGAAACATGTCTAAAATGTTTCCAGGTCATTTTGCTTTTTTTTTGTTTAAAAAAAATATTCAATTAGATTTTCAGGCGAAATTTATTTAGCCCCTTGCAAGTTCTATGTTTATGATTTAGGCTCAGGACATTGGAAAGGTATGAATTTAAAAATCACCACTTCCATAAAAGCAGACAGCACAATCAAAAATTCACTTTTGCTTTCATAGCACAAGTCTTAAGAAGCAGGGTAGCCTAGTAGTTCCAGAGCTGGGGTCCTGGTGCCAGACTGTCTAGCTCCAAATCCTGGCTCTGCCAGTGAACGAGTTCACCTGTGCTTCGGTTTCAATATCTCCGGAATGGATATAATTATAATAAATAGTATCAATTCTTAAGTATTTTGTAAAGATGAAATGAGCTAATACAAGGGAAATGTTAGACGAGCATCAGCAAACTTTATTCCTATTATTCTTCAACATCACCAAGTAGAAAGGCCATAGATATGCTTCCAAGTTTGGATGTCTTATAGGGCAAGGAGTATTTAACTTTCCAAAATGAATTTATATACTTAGTTGCTTATTTTCTATGCCAACAACCCCTCTCTTCCATGGCAGTGAAGAGTACACTTCTCTTACCTGCCCCCATCTCTCAGGTGTAGCAAATACTAATGTCCCTAAAGCCGCAGAGCTTTAGTGTTGACTATGTTGGAGGAAAGAGCTGCATAGAACCCAGCTGGAATACCTAAACTTAAGTATCAACAATGAAAATCTCTATGGATATGAAATAAAATACAGGCTATAAATAAATGAAATACTTCACTGTAATTAATTCTTAACTGGTATTTTCTATTCAAATACACCACATTTAAAAAGCCATCAGAAGTGCAGTGAGGGCCTGGAAATGTGTTATACTTACAGCATTCATGCACACAGCAAGAATCTTCAGACTGGAGAGCTATTTTAGAATGTTTTTGTAGTACTGTTTGCGAGGGGGGAAAAAAAAATCTTTGAATGTTCCATTTTGGATACTTTCTGCAGTTATAAGATTAATCAAACTGAAAGAACGAGATCAATTAGGAGATAATCAGTTGTGAGACTTTAAAAAAAAATTTATGACATATTTTGATAAGTGCAGGAAATAACTGAAAAAAAATATATTCTAATTTCCTGGAAAGAAAGACTATAATTGCTTCCTAAGCCACTCTCTGTCCTTTTAAAGACAGGTTAAGATGTTCCTTTGAAAGTTCCATCTGTACAATGGAAAGCGCGCTCCCTCCGCGGGCTGCCAAGGAAAGCTTTGTTGAAATTTTCCAAGTTGGTCGAGCTGGGTTTGGCTTCGTTGTACCCTCAGCACAGCAGAGGTGCCTTCAGGACTGTGAAGTCCCGGTGACGACTGTCCTTTGCTGTTCGTTACAGGGTGACAGTGGTGGACCTCTTGTTTGTGAGCGGCCCACAGGACAGTGGACGTTATTTGGTCTAACCTCGTGGGGCTCCATCTGCTTTTCCAAAGTCTTGGGGCCTGGCGTTTATAGCAACGTGTCCTACTTCATCGAATGGATTCAAAGACAAATATACATACAGACCTTTCTCCTGAACTAACTCCAAGGATGACCAGAGATTCTGCCAGCTACACTCAAAGAAAATGGCCTTCTTGACTGTGAAGAGCTTCCTGCAGAGAGCTGTACAGAAGCACTTTTCATGGCCAGGGAATGCTGACCACTGCACTGCAAGTTTGCATGTTTGTTTTGGACTAAATTTTTTCAAATTTATCTTTCTCTCATTTCAAGTTCAGTGAAAGACTTTAAAAAAACTAAGCAAAGCAGACTTTGTTCTTTTGCCAAAACTAACCTTGACTGCAGCACAAAATTATCAACTCTGGAGAGATTTAAAATAATGCGGGCACTAGAGAGACCTGTTACAGGAATCTTCCCTTTTATCCTATCACAAAAAGGACATTGAGATCCAGGCCAACTAATTAATCTTTGCAAGTTTTTGTTTCTCAAGCACAGTAGCATAGTAGCAAATTTCAACATTAACATTAGAGACTTGCTTTTGATTTATTAAAAGCCAAGATAATTTACATGTTTAAATTATTTACTGTTACTCTTCTAATGCTTGCGTAATTCTGAGAACTTATAAAAGACAAAGGTAAAAGATGAATAGCATCCATTTAGGTAGCAAAAGATACTGAATGCAGAGTTCTTTAGACTTCAGTATTAACACTGGGCATTATAGGATTGCCCATTCTGGATTTAAATCAAGGTTGTGATTTTATAGAAAAGTCTCTATAGAACTTCTCCCATAACTGGGGTTCGTTCAGTGTAGATGAGTTGGCTGATTGAGATTTCAAAAACTAAACCAATATTCCTGGGAAATATAGAGTAGATATTAAACTTTGCCAACAGAGAATTTGCTATAGAATAGAGTGATGCAATTTTTTAAAAAAGAAAATTAGATTGTATTCCTCTCCCAATTAAATATTTTTTTCTGTGTTCACTCATATCAATAAAGTCACAGAAATATATTTCAAAGCACAGTAAATCTTTGCATGGAGTAAAACATTTTGTAATTTTTCTCAAAAGATGTTTAACATCTGTTGCAATTTCTTTTTATTGACAATTAAAATTTCAAAGATGATTTTTTAGCACTAGGCCACTTTATGCAAATCAATTTTGAAGTGATTAGTGGTTAAAGTGTTTTTCCCCACTAAAAAGCTTCAAAACACAAATCATCACATATATCTGACTTAATTAATCAGGCATTCATTCTGCAACATTCAAATGCCTTTTGAACAAATACACTTTCCCATGGAACCTCCACCAGCAAGCTGGATTGCCTCCGCATTCCAAATAGAGACTACTTACGATTTTATACATGTATTTTTGTACTCTTTTTCTATGTGTAAACACATTTGAAATTCAAAAAGCTGTTTAAACAACTTTCCATGTTATTCATATCCTGTCTTGTAGTCTGTATTAATATAAACCTAGTGAGTGTGCAATACAGTAACTGGATTGTGGTCACAATTGTATGAAAGTTTAACAATGTATGTCAGTTTCATTGCGGTTGTAGGTACATACTTAATGTAACAACTTTTAGCCTTGCTCAAATCTTGTGCAGTGAAATGTATGTAATGTACTTATTTTAAATCTTAATACAAATAAAATGTCTTGTTTTTTTTTTTTGGATGGATAGGGAACCCAGATAGCAAGTGTCAGGAAATTGTTTCTCTCTCTATAATAGTATGCTGGCACCCAGCTCCCCACCAATCAAAATTTATCTTTCTTATATCTCGTTTTCACAGGTACATCGTCTTTTAGATGACCAACGGCTCCTTGATTAGTCTGAAATCACAATTGCTAATAGTCTCATATCACCTATTGAGTGACCAATGAGAACTTTAGCACTGGCAAAAGCGCATGGATCTTTAACGTCTAAGGTACACTTTGGGAAACCGACCAATTCTTTTATAAATCTTTTGTAACAAAATTATATCTCAGAATGTGTATTATTAATTTCTTTGGCTACGAGGAACAATGATATAATGCTTGTTCCTCCCAAATTTAATGAAATATGCTGAACACTAAAATGCAACAGATCCTATCAGCTTTGTGTAAAAGAGTTAGTTACCTGTAAGTGTGACGCTTTAAATGCTTAATATAGATCCCAAATTTCTTTAGCCTAGGGGCCAGAATGTGTTTCAGAATTCAGAATTTTCCAAATTTTAAAAAGATAATACAGTTTGGTACTCAGTAATAAAATAGGCTATTAATATTTTTGTAGTAAAATATATGAATTTTAGACTTTAAGTAATATAGACTTATCTTTGTTCAGGGCATTGAATTTGCACCTAATTTATGAAAAATATTTTCAGTGCTTTGGAAATTTTAGAATTGTAAATATGAGATTTTGGCCTCATAACATAAACATTCAATTTTTTCCTCTGTTCCTATGTACAGATAATTCATATCTTGGAAATTAACCTTTTTTGTTAGTGTTTTTGGCTCATTCCTTTTATTCTTAGATTCTAACCTTTTATTTACAAGTGAATGTATCCCTACATTTTTATTTAGCAGAAGATGATGATCTCAGGGAATGGATGCCAGCTGCTACAAGGGTAAGAAAAGGCCGAAACAATATTCTGGTAAAAGATGTGCTTTGGGACTTTCCTTCTAAGTTCTGGTACTAATTAACAGTTGGATACAGTGAGTGTCTACAAGAGTGTGAGTTTTTCAGTACACATTATTTATTAAACAGTTTATTTAAAAAAATAAGGAAGTAGAAAGCGACTTTCATTCGTCATATAGGATTTTGAAAGTTCTAGAAATCAGTCTATGTAAAAGATCATATGCAATAATATCAGAAGGCTACAAAAAATGTCAGACCATGAAGGTGGCCACGGGTAGAAGATTAAACCCTGAGAATAACAGTTTAATAGTCATTAAGAAGACCTTGATGTAGCGATTGAACATTAGCATGGAGATTCATGAAGGAAATTCTGGATGATTGTGGCTGACGGCTTTCGGATAATAGAGACAGAATTTTAAAAGGACTTCAGCAAGAATACATGATGTTATAATAGCACCTGGCCTTACTTGGTATAAACTAGTTTCTTTGCTCCCACTAAAGTCAGCATGCATGATTTGCACGGAAGTAAACTTGCTATAGACATTCCTGTCTTCAAATGCATTAGAAAACGAATTTTTTAAGCACCACGTGTATTCACCATCAAATTGGTGTTAACTGAGCAACACCTAAGTGCACATATAGGAATAACATTCTCCGGGCATCGGGCAGATGGGAGGAGGCGATGGGTCTATACATAATGAGCGCGATGCGCATTGTCGGCAGGGAGGGGTGTCTGTACATGCTTGAAGCTCTGACTAGGGGTCGGGGGCAAGGGCAAGATACGTAACCTAAACATTTGTACCCCATAATATGCTGAAATAAAAAAAGAAAAACGGGCTGGGCGCAGTGGCTCACGCCTGTAATCCTAGCACTCTGGGAGGCCGAGCTGGGCAGATTGAGCTCAGGAATTCGAAACAGGCCTGAGCAAGAGCGAGACCCCTCTCTACTAAAAATAGAAAGAAATTAATCGGACAAAAATATATAGAAAAAATTAGCCGGGCATGGTGGCGCATGCCTGTAGTCCCAGCTACTCGGGAGGCTGAGGCAGGAGGGTCTCTTGAGCCCAGGAGTTTGAGGTTGCTGTGAGCTAGGCTGACGCCACGGCACTCACTCTAGCCTGGGCAACAAAAGCGAGACTCTGTCTCAAAAACAAAAAAAAAAAAAAAAATTTTTCTAAGAACCTCATAGAAACCTCCTGAGAACAATCTGTATTAGTCTCAATTTATTTTTTACAGGCTACAACACTAGAAAGGTTGTAGGATATTGTGTAAATAAAATGAACCCTCAGTTGGTCTCTAGAAGGTTGTTCTGAAATTGAGGGTGTCATTTCAATCAGGCCATTGTCAGTTTTAGAATACAGGGACTTGCCGACGGGTTACAGGCCCAGCTGACTCTGCCTGACCTACGGCTTCAGTTTCCTAATTGACAACATCTGTACAGCGGCGTCCTCGTGAAAAGTCTTCTCTTGCCTGGAAGCTGAGAGGCATGCATTCCTTGTAGCTGATAGAACCCTAACTATCTTCCCTGCCCTTTATTAAGGTTTCACTTTAATAAAACACTGACATGAGCAGTGAGGCTGAGGTATGTCTAACATATTTTAACTGTATTTTAAGCAGTACAATTATACTCTATTTTAGGTACATTGTTTAAAAGGCTACTGGAAGTTTATCTGTAAATTAACCATTTATAACTTTTTTTCCATATGAAAATATTTTGAGTCCTAACTCAAAAGTACTTCTTTCTCAATTAAAAAAAAAAAATTCAGATTGGAGCCAGCTCATTTAAAGCCTTTCCCAAGAATGAGCTCTCCCCGTAAAATAAATATATCTCAAATGACTCCCCTTGAAAATGTTTGCATTTCTAAGACAATTAAAATGCTTTTACAAAATCCAAAAAGTTTCATGAAAGCATTTGATTCTGAATTAAATATTTCACTTCCCTTAAACCCTGTCCAGGTCAAACTCACCTCTCTGTTACGAATGTATATACAAATATATAAGAGCGGTCATGATGTCAGCTTTCCCAGGCCTGGGAAAATGCTCACGGCCCTTATGGAAAAATACGAGTCATTCTTGTTTGGTAGAGGTGCCTCTTCAAAATCCCTCTTCCGAACTCGAAAGAATACTTCAAGGAGGGGATCCTGCTTTCTTAATCCTTTGAGGGTCCAGCCACCTGCGAGGCTTCCGTTTGAGAGCATCCTAGGTCTAGAGCAGTTTCACATACAGACACGTTTCTTCGCTCAGCAGCACAAGAAGTTGCTGCCTTCATTGCAAAGACAGGAGGTCCAGACATGGGTGTTCTTCCTGACTTGTCAGCTGCTTGTTCAGCAAGTTTTGATGTCACTCGATCCATCTTTCCAGCCCGCCTCCACTTCTTGAGAGCTTCGGTCCTCTCCTCTGGAGAGAGTCTGTCTAAGCGCTTAGCTCTCAGGATCGGAGATGGAAACAGGGATCCCTGCAGCACTCTGTACATAAACCTAAGTAGCAAGGACATCACAGAATTAAATTCACCTCAAAGGCATCATGGGAGACACAATACTGACCAATCAGAAAAAATAAAATGATTTGGTGGCCACTTGGCTGCTGAGTCAAGGGGGAGGGTAAGCGAACCATAAAATGGAGATAAAAACAATATTTGCAAAGCACTTAGAAAATACTACGTGCAGTTCTCCTCAGCCAGTTCCCAGCAGGAGCAGCCCAAGCCTTCCAGAGCCACAATGTCATGGTTGAAATAGAAGCTCAGAGGGAGGCAGGTGCGGGAGGCCCCTGATGTAAATTGACCAGGAGGCTGACAGCTGCCTCCACCCCAGCAGAATAATTCTGACAAATCTGGGAGCTCATGGTCGGTCAGCAATAAGGAGCTAACCGGAAAAAAAAACAACAAAAAACGGTGGATGTTAGACTTCCCAGCCTTCAGGACTGCGAGCCAATAAATTTCTCTTTATGAATCGCCCAGTCTGTGGCATTCCATTGCAGCAGCACAAAATCAACCAAGATAAAGGCAATATCCTGGGAGACAGAGAAAGGGCTCTAGGTCCTTGAATAACCTCATGAAGAAGAGCTGCCCTAACCCTGCGAACTTCAGCAGATGAGACATTTTAATGACAGAGAAACAAACCTTCCAGTTGGCTTAATTAAGCCCTTTATTTTTCTCTAATAAAACAGTTAAAGCCACTATTTTAACTAGCATGCAGACCGACTTCCCTACTACTAAACAGGGTGGTCTGCCGACCATTCTTAGTAGTGGCTTAAAGGACTCTGAGCCTAGGATTCCATTTACGCTCTTGATGGTAAAACACGCACACTGTACCTGGGCAGAAGGGCAATGCAGGTGGTGAGGACGCAAACTAAGTAGAACACCGGATCCAGCAAGTGCTCCTGCATAATCCAGTAGGGGTTGGACGGTGGGTTGCAAGTTACGCACATGGCTCCAAAAGCCAAGGCAAAGAAAAAATAAGCCAAGATACTGCTGACGATGACCAGCATGTGGATCCAAGTCTGCAAGGCAAGAAGAGCAAAAGAAATGGATACTCTCTCGCTCACAGGGTATTGTGGCCTGGTGAAATCGCCATTAAAGAGACAACACATCTGAGCGGGGGAAGGATGGAGGAACAAAACACAAAATACTGAAGAGATAAGAGTATTTTTATGAATGTCTTATACTGCTTTTTGAATTCTTTAAAACCAAATCAAATGCCAAAAAGTAATTCTGTTGACTATTTTGTATTGTCTGTGAACCCAGTGTTTGAATTTTTCTCCTTAATTTTTTCCATACAGTCACTCATCCGTCTGTTTCTTCATTAGTATAATAGCTTAACCAGTGACCCTCACACTTTAGCCATTCACATAGGTGGTGGACATTACTGTTGCCCACGAACACTCTCATTCTCCTCCCCCAGTAGGCATTCGGGTGCATTGCACGTCCCTACTCCTTCGAAATTAAGCACAGCCACACGTCTTGCTTGGACAGTGACAAGGCAGTGGACGGGGTGTGTGAAGCATGTAAGAGCCGGTATGCAAGTTTTCACGCTGTCTCCTTCCTTTCCTGCCACATTGACCAAGAAGGTCCCTTTGGGGACAATTCCAGATGTCACGGTTACAAGGTGCACCCTGGGCCACTGAGCTGCCCCTCAGAGGACAATTCCTTCTACAACCGTCTGGAACATCAGCCAACTTTACGTGAGCAAGAAATAAATCTCTGTGTGTGACACCATAACCTAGGTTGAGTTGATACAAGGATGTTAAAGTCAAGGAGGTGGCAAGGAGATGGTGAGTAAGGGCATGAAGGGAAAGAGCTTTATATTCTCAAGATATGTGTGTCTGTATTTTAGTCCAAAACATCAAATCCACTCCAATCCTTTCCCAGGGGGTTCTCAAGCTTAAGTGCACATTGGAATCACTTGGTGAGCTGGTTAAAACATTTCTGGGCCCAATCCTCAGTTTAGGATTCAGTAGGTTTAGGGTGGAGCTCAATATTTTGCATTTCTAATGTTTCCAGGTGAAATAGGGGCCTCTGGTCCGGGATGATGATGAACAATTACAGGAATAAGTGGATGGAAGACAAGAAAAAGGGGGAAGTTAATCTCCCTTGCCTATACTACTATTTTTTAAAAGTAGAGGATAAGCTATCATTTGGTGAAATGTTTTCTAGAACAGTTACAGTTTACACCTGTTTTTTCAAAACTTATTACTTGCATAAGAATGCTTAAATCTCTACGGCCAGTCCACACCCCAAACCAGTGACGCCAGAATCTCTGGGAATGACTCAGGCAGGCATCAGTACTCGTAAAGCTCCCCAGGTGATTCCAATGTTCAGCCACGGTTGAGAACCACTGATAACAGCTCCCAACCAATGGGCACACTGAACAGGTCACAGGTGTGCCCAGGCCTTAGGAACTGGGGCACCCAGGCAGACCCTTACAGACAAGGGACCAACAGAGGCTCGGAGCTCTACCCGTATATCCTCTGGCACGAAGAATGATTCCCTCACGATAAATCCTTTAAGTAGCACTCTGTTTTCTTGGACACTCAGCATTGTTTACAGTCTTGGCAAAATATTCCTCCCCTAGCCGAAGCCTATGGCCGGGGAATAGGATTCTCTCACCAGAGACCAGACTTGGAGCATGACTCCACAAGAGCAGAAGGAAAATGACCGGGATCAATGCAGACCAGAGAACGACCCTGACAAGTCCATTAGTTTCTGATCTCTGGAGTCGTTCTGCTTCCTCAGGATATTTTGTTTTATCATCATTCTTCAATATATTTTTCATAACTTTTCTATCCGGGTTAGCCAGAATAGATTGTTGTTCTAAATCAGTGAATCCAAACTATACGTTTTAGGTGTTAGAGCCTCTGAAACACTAATAAATGTCAGGACCTAGGGCCCTTCCTTAGGCGGTAACCAAAAGTACTATGCAATTGCTTAAAAATTAAATAGATATTAAAACAATCCCAAGTATTTCAGTTCTAGAATTCCCTTTACTCCTCTGGTATTTGCAGATATTAACCGTTTACTATATTTTTGGCATCACTTGCTTCACTTATAATCATTTATAACCAAGCCTTACAAGCCCAAAATGATCAGCCTTACTTTAGAAACTGTTCTAAATAATTTAATAATATAATCTATTTTAAACCATAACCTCATTCAGCTATTTTCTATTTGAAATTTACTTATTACCAGGATGGCAAGTCTACCCCAAACACCGATTAGTTATTTTATCATTCATTTATCCATTCAAATATTTTGAGCACCTACTGTGTGCCATACTTGTTCTTGACGTTGGTATACAGTGGTGAACAAAATAGGTCTAAACCCTGCCCTCACAGGGATTACAGTATAATGCAGAAGATATACATGAATCAGATCATCTCATAATTAAATGAATAATTATAAATTTTTATTAGAGTCATGGGTATGAGAGAATGGATGGTTAGGGAAGGGCTCTTGGGGGAAGTAGCATTTTTGTTGATTCCTAACAAGACTAAGATAACATTTGAGTTGGGTGAAGTTCAGGGAAACAATGGGAATAAAAAATACCTCCATTAAAAGATATGGTAAATGCCGCGGTCCTGATGCGGTACCAAGCTCAGCACATCAGAGAAACTGAAAGAGGGATACTGTGGTTCCAGCCCATGAATAAGTGGAATTGAGGTTGGAGAGAGAAGTAAGGCCATCACTGCATGAGGCCTGATAGGTCACCTTAGGGCTTTCGGATTTTATCCCAAGAACAATGGGAAACCACTAAAGGGTTTTACTCAAGGGAGAACAAAAAAAGCTTTTTTGTATTATAAGAAAGGCATAGAGTCATCACTAAAGTCAGACTTTTTATTTCAGTCAACTAAAAGAATGCTGGCGGTAGAAGGGTAATTATTCCTCCAGCCTGTCTCACACCTTCATTAACCATCCACCATCGATACTGCCGAAGGGAGCAGGTGTTTTCCACTCTCCCTGGCTACCCATCAACCTCAGCATAATAGCAGTCAGCATCACAAAGAACAGGTGTGACTCACCCTCCTTCCATGGAGTCCTTAATCTGCTCATTACCACTCATTTTCTAGGCATGAAGGGCTTAACAGAGACACGGCTAATAGAAGATATTTCCCCAACCACAGAAGGTTTCGGGATCCTTCAGAGCAAGGAAAATCACTCACCAAACTCTTGCTTTCAATGACCAGATGGAGGAGAATGATGAACAGTGCAGCTGTGTTCAGGGGGTTTCCAAATGTAAAGATGTCAATGTCTGAGCCCTGGTAGGTCTACAAAGAGAGGACGATAGGTAATCTCGGAGAGTTGTGCACACTCGGTGCAATACTACTTTATCTACAGCTCAACTGAGGCATAGGTCTCTTCTACGACATCCCTAGGAACTGGTCCTTTAACATAAACTTTAACATTTCCAGAACAGAGATGCTAACTCTCTCCCAGATAGGCCATCTAATCTTCAGACCTTTCCGTTGGAATTAATTCTTTATTCTGAACCACAGTCGATCTTCCTGCAACCTTTTACTCACACTTTTAGCTCTTTAGAGAGAAATTTGTCCCACTTAACAGACCCTCAAAACTTTGAAGCAGTGATTATGACTACCCTAAATTTATGTCTCTCCTGGGCAAATACACCCCCCTCTCCTCTCTGTATGTCTTCAGGTTCTTAAACTATTCCTTGAATGACACAATTTTCTTATCGTTCACCATCATTTTCATCCTCTTCTGAATACACTTCAGATTGGCTTTCCTGTATGTTCCTCTTGAAGTGCAGTACGGCCAGAATGCTCTCGTGAGGCTGATTCAAACAATCATTTAAATATTTTGAATAATATTTGAAATAAAGAACGAAGATTGTTAATGTAGAGACTATCATTATTTTCTTTAATACTGTACTCTGTTAATACCATCCATGATGACACAAGTGTTTTATGTGCACAAGCAGCTGTATTATGCTGCTTTGTGCTTGGTGTTAGCCTAAATTTTTAAAATTAACCTTTACACATTCTTTGCTTAGTTGCATTTCTTCATTCTTTACCTATAAAACAGGTCTTTTAGTTTTGGAGACGCTACTTACAGGATCTTAAATTTAATACTTTGAATGTCATCCCACTAGAATGAGCCCAGCACTCACTAATAAAAGGTTTTATATTCTGACGTTGCCTCTCTGATTTTTGACTAATCTAATTATATGGCCAGACATTCAATTTTATGCAAGTCATTGACAAAAATTACTAAGCAGTACAAGGTTAACGAGAGACCCAAGAGGACTTGAACAAGGTACTTCTTTCCAAATTTAATCCATATTAAACATATTTTGGGGGGAGATTATAATTTAGGCAGCTAATAATCAACCTCATTTTATGAGCAACCTGCCCTTCCATATGCTGATACTGGTGGCAAAGTACAAAGAAGCATCACCGATTCATTAATAACAAATACACTAAGTGAACAAAGACTCACAAAGTAAGGCACAAAGAAGCAGACCAGGCTCTGATAAAAGGCATCCAACAAGGTGATCCAGAAGGTGAGGGGCAGGTATGCCTGGAAACGAAACAGATGTTGGGGCGAAATTAAGTTTAACAAGCGTCCAAGCAAAGTCCGGAAACAACACAAGCCAGTGTTTATTTTTGCTTCTCCAAGAGAAAACTTTATTCCTTCATTCTCTCACTCATAAACCAGGTGGGATTTGTCAACAGAGGCAAAAGAAAGAGGGTAGTTGAATGCAATGAGTTCACAGGTGAACGTGGTGAAAGAAATCCTTGCAGGAGCTCTTATTCAACTCAGGTTGTGTTTATCACTGGATCAATTTTAAATCTACCTGAAACAGGGCTAGTAGTGCTAACTTTTCATTTCCTATTGATCGGAAAACAAAGCACAGGCGAGTTAAAGAAATTACCAAGGTCACATGCCACAGAACCAGAATTTAAACTTAGGCTAAACATGACCCATTATTTCTAACCCCTGCTGAACCATTGTTTAGCTGTCAGATGTTTGGAAAAATTACTTAACCCCTTTGAAGTTCAGATTTTTCATCTTAGAACGGGAACAATATTAGGCTCTGTCTCCAAATGTTTTCATGAAGATAAATGAGACAGGGGATATTTAACCGTCAGCACGACAGATGGCAGCAGAGTTTAGTGATTAGTAAGAACCAAACACTGGATTTTTTTCCTAAAAGTACCTAAGGCTTTTCACAGATTTCTCTATGTTCATCTCAGGGGCAAGTAACTTAATATCCGCCATGTGAGTAGAGATGTTTTAAAACAAGCAGACATTTCAAATAGTTTTGCATGGTTCTGAGTGGACTGGAATATTTGGGTTAGCTGATTGGAAAACACACTGGCTTTGACAATGGATGCGTCGGTATCCAAGAATTCTTGCTTCAGCACCTACCTCTGATTTCTGGCCACTCTTATACAGCTCAGGCAGTTGCAGGAGGGTCTCTGCAGACACATCTTTCTCCAAAACACCATAAATGACAGGAGGGGCGGAGGTGAAGAGGAGGTTGAAGAAGATCAAAACCCAATAGTCAGTCATAGATGTTCCTGAAAACCCACAAAAGAACTGGTACAAGAAAAGGAGGTTCACATAGGCCTGGGGACACAAAGAGGAACATCCGGATCTTAGAAACGGCGGTGTGTGTTGTGACCGCACATTCCATACGCTGCTATTTGCAGCTGTGTAACTTCAGCCTCTCTGCAATTTCCTCACTCACACGATGGAAGACTACAACTTACCTTGCAGACTGATTTGGTAAATGTTTTATTAAATTAAAGTGCATACACAGGCACCCACGCCCCTCCCCATCTTATATGTGCTGCTGGCACTGTTCTAAGTGCTTTACAAACTCATTTAATTTTCATAACAACTTGGGATTTATTGCTGTTCCCATTTTACAGATGATGAAACTGAGTGCAATGGACTGAATATTTGTAGCCCCCTAAAATTCTTATGTTGAAATCCTAATCGCCACTGTGATGGTGTTAGAAAGTAGAGCCTTTGGCAGATGATTAGGTCATGACAGCCTAGCCCTTCTAAATGGGATTAGCGGCCTCATAATAGGGGCCCCAGAAAGGTTTCCCTCTCCTTCTACCATGTGAGGATACAATGGTAATTCTGCAACCCGGAAGAGAGCTCACCAGAAGCTGACCATGCTGGCACCCTGATCTCAGATTTCCAGAATTGTGGGAAATAAATATCTGTTATTTGTAAGTTATCCATCTTTGGGACTCTGTTATAGCAGCCTGAATGGACTAAGACACTGAGGCACAGAGAGGCTAAGGAACTTGCCCAAAGCCACCCAGCTAATATGTGGCAGAGCCCGTGTTCAATTGAGATATTTCACTATAGATGAAGAGAGTCTAGCCCAGTGCCTGGCACAAAGCAGGCGCACCACAAATGGGTCACGATCACTTCGTAGTGGTGAAATGGGATGGTGCCAGCAGAGTGGCCAGCCCTCCCAGTTTGCTAGGACTGACGGGGTTTCACAGGCCATGGGACTCTTGGTGCTAAAGATGGGACACAGTCCCAGGCGAACCAGGATAGTTGGTGACCCTAGAGGCCAGGCACATGCATCCTACATGGTTTCCTCCAGTATCTTGCCTCAAGCTAAGCCCACTATAGCAAAAGCTCTGTGCTCTGAAGCAGGGAAGACCCTGGACTTAGACATAGGGGGTTTTATTTCAAGGCCTGGGGACGTTTCCTGTTCATGGTTTGACTTTAGGCCATTTTCTTAACCTCTCTGAATTTTGGTTTCCTTTTCTGTAAAATGAGAATTATACTACCATAAGGCTTAGTATCAAGTTAGAAAATACTCATGACCTGCAAAGTGTCTTACAAATGTTAAGATATTATCATGGCATCAAAGATACACCAGTACACGCTAGGAAAAGGGCCACAATCCTTAGAATAGAGTTTCTTAGTCTAGTGTTCATGGACACACATTATGCCCAGCTCCTGAAAATGTATCACCTTGGGGTACATGTGGTTTGAATGAATTCACAGGGAATGAACTCATAGTCTTCATCGGTATCTCAAAGGTTGTCCAACATCCATCCAATAAGCACAGTTGCAGAAAGATAAACTACTCTAATAGATTCTGGTCTTGGCCCTTTTCTCCATAGCTTATAAAATATTCATTTTTTAGCTACATATATAAGATACAAAAATTAAGCCTAGAGAATATTAGTAGAAATGGCCATCCAAGGATTACAGAGCAGAAAGACCGCAGGGCCCTGATTTTCTGGTGATGCACTCTCTACTTATAAACACTCCAAGAGCATGTAGCATCTCTGCCCAATACTAGTGCTTCTTAACTCTTTAATCTGGAGTAGAATAGATTTCACCATAACAGGAGAGAAGATGCAAAGGTATTAAAATAACCAACCTTGGCAGAGGGCTCCTCTCTAAGTCATTGACCACTAAATCAAGGAATTTTAAATTACAAACCACAGTTTTCCCCAGAATTACACACTCAGGCAGAGACTTTATACATTTCAAATATTTTCTTAAAGTATCTGACTTTCACTAAATTTTGACTAACTGGGCTAATTCTAATTAATAAAATACTGAGAGTTTCCTGAAAAGTTCATTACGATACAGGAAAAAATGTTTTGGTGGACAGACATACACACAGATCTAAATTACACATTGGAGATGTCTTAAAAATGACTTATTTTTTTTTCCTAAAGATAGTATTTTATAACAGAGTGATGTAAACTTATGTCTACTACTGATATACAACATATAGACTTTAAAGACCAAGAATGAATTTGACCCAAAAATCATGATATATTTTCCTAATTACTGCATTTAGAAGAGATTTAAATGAATACGATTTTATAAAAAGGGAAACTGAAATTTAAATGGTATGCTGAAGATTAGAAGCCAAATTCGGCCCTGCTAGGAATTGCATAATCAAGATAAAGTTCCTTTACCATCAAATAACTACCAAGCCTGAATACATTCTGTAGGCTGGCTAGAGAATTCTCGCATCTGTGAGTACCAGCCAGCTACGGGATGAGACATCATACTGGGTTTTCATCCGTATCTGTGTCTTCAATATACCACAGAGAACATCAATTTGGGGAAAGCAGATATTTTTTGGTATTGGCAGTAAAATGGAAGCAAAGCTTTTCATTTTCTACTGACAGCATTAAACGTTTCATAATTGTGCTTGTCACCACCTTTTTATGGAAGGTCAAAAATTGGATTTTAAATGAACCAGACAGGACTTAATTTAATTCAAATGCACGGGGAGCAGAAGATGCCAGCAGATGGACCAGCCTAGCAATCTGCTGTCAGAAGCTGAAACACAGCACATTTCCCAGGTTATTTCTGGTAAGACAACAGGACTGCTCCTGGCTGCTCCAGAACGTCACTAAGCAGAGCGAGCTGAGCACAGGACATTTCCTCTTTATCCCTGATGCAGCCGGGATTGGGAGGTTCGAAAGGGAAAGGGACAGATTCTCTGGGGTTACCTACCACATTCTTGTAGAAGAAGTAGAGAATCATGTTGGAAAGTCGTGTATAACACCAGTGCCCGTGGACAAGGAGGAGCTTGCTGAGATGTCTGAACTGAGAAATGGCAAAGTCGCTGGCCATCACAGCCTGCGGGGCA